>JAOBAZ010121662.1:0-11211 GCA_026546875.1 Pteroeides caledonicum | reverse complement strand
CTTTATGCTCTAGACCTTACGTACGCGCGCAATTTTAACGAATATGGCGGACTTACGTTTCCTTTGGAAGATGTAAACGATGTCATTGTTAGTTTTTAACCGATTCCAAAACAACAGTATTCAACGAGATTTTGATTTAACAGTGAGATTTAAGAGGTTTCCTTGTTCACTTGGACGTCGACAAATTAATTGGACGTCGACAAATTAATTCACGGACAAATAGCCGAAGCTCTTTGGTTTCCGTGACTGGACAAATGACAACTTCCTATATTTACAACTACAGCGTATGGCCTTGAAATTGCTTCTATTGCAACAACATCGATGTCCAAGTGAACAAGAATCCTGTAAATGTTGTACTCTATTTTGCTCACTGTTAAATCAAGATCTCGTTGATTACTGTTGTTTTGGAATCGGTTAAAAACATCAATGACACTGTTTACAGCTTCTAAAAAGAAAGGTAAGTCCGCCATATTCGTAAAAATTGCGCGCGTACGTGAGGTCTTGAACACGTCACAGTCACGTGTAGGTCAGGTACCGCGTACGCGGTCCCCCCGGCAGAATCTGAGCTGCGAGCCCACGTTGCTGACATAACAGATTTGCGGTTGAATGTTCGATTGCGTGAGGTACAATGTTTGATTCGCTGAAGTACAATGTTCGATCCGCCAAAGTACAATGTTCGGTTCCGTAAATAGCAAACTTCTAAGAGTACAATGTTCGATAACCAAATCGACAACATTCGGTTCAGAAGGTTGGATGTTGCATTGTCAAAAAGACATCAATTTTGTAACTACAATTTTGGCGGGAATTGCACTTCATAGTCTCTTCGTGTCCAAAACTCAACAAGGTCGTCAAATAGCATGAGGACAATATGTGACAAACTGTCTTTACATCTCGCCTTAAGTTGAAATGGCAGCTAGGGGTAGTCAGCTCGAGCTAAGGGCCTTTTTGTCATATGGTAAATCAGGTATAAAGAGGATATTACACGATGGTCAATAGATATGAATGTTATTTCCGTGTGCTAAAAATTATATTTTACGAATGTTCTAGCGCAGCTAGTGTGTAAATATTGTTTTTAACGTGAAAAAATGATGTTCATACTGTATCTTCGAACCGCCATGTAGCTAATGTTCTTTTTATTATAAGGAGAAAAATGAAAAGTAACTCAATAAGAAATTTGATTAATTAACTCAATAAAAAAGTTACCGAATATTACCTGCAAAATAAAAAAAACTCCTAAATTAGAGCCGTGCTGCTGCACATGTGATGCCAAAAGTGTGTGTGATTTGGCGCCCACATGGCTATTTACAAACGAAAAAGATTTAGTACTTTGTTCAACTGATACACAATATTGCTAGAAATTATAAACTTTTAAATCTTGACTATTTAATCACCGTATATTCTATTAACACATGTATATGAAATTTGTTTATATAGTTGATTTTTTTTCATTTAGAGAAAAGTGCTGGGAGTACACAGAAATTGAAATCAGAAACAATTTTTTGGGGACCTTACTCTAAACTTAATTCATATCACAGTTTTGAAGATGTTAAAATGTATATGTTAAATGTTCCAATGTTTGCAACTGAAATGCAATTAATCTTTCAATATTATGGACGCTTTTCTGAATCACACAAAGCATGCAACAATACAATAACAGTGTAAGTTTGTTACAATTTTTTACACACTAAATCTATTTTTGCGCGAAACTTGGCAGCTAGCGTTGGGTAGGGATAAAACGCTGAAACTGAATCGCGGAAACGAAACTGACACCGGAAACTGAAATGGGGATAAAACGCTAAAATGGGGATAAAACGCTGAAATGGGGATAAAACGCTGAATTGAAGAAAATTAATCCAATGCTAGACCATTGCGAACACATGTAATTTAATGCGATAGAGCTGAGTAAATATAAAAAAGAAGTCTCCGGTAAAATGTAGATGGAAAAATCTTTGAACAAGTTAACAATTTTTTTCTGAAAGTTTATCTTTTACTAATAATCTAGTCTACAGTTCTCTCCATATAACTTCGAACTCAACTTTTTATGGTGTTACCAGTCAATAGTACGTATTTGCCACAGTTGTAAATAGCCACAGATGCCTTACAGCTCTGTTTTTGCAAATTATCGCATTCCTGAGCAATTCTTCTCCTATTCGTGGAAAAGACACAAGTAGGTAATATCTGACATGCTTCTTAGTCCTACATTCTATTAGGATCTCGTAACTTCTTAAAATATTGCGGAAAGTCATTTATAACTTGTTCAGCAGTCTCGATGATTTTGTCTTCCAAACTGTTAATTCCGTATCCGATAAAAGCAAATGACCAAGAGTCAGTAGCGTAGCCAGCCTGACGATTTGTCCCGCTATGCTAATATTTTGGTGTTCATTGACTGTGAAAACAATGAATTTCTACAGACATGAATAATTATAATAATTCGAAATTTACATAGCGGGACAAAATCGTCAGGCTGGCTACGCTACTGCCAAGAGTTACGAATATAAAAGCCCACGCATTTACGGCGTTGTTGCCAAACCTTCGTAGTCAAACAGAATTCCAACGGCAGAATCATTGTCAAGTCGCTCAAGTGCTGTGTTCTGACTTACTGATAGAGGAACAACTCTTTCATGTTTAGAATTTGTTTGTTCTAGCGATATCTCAAACGGTAAATATTCACATAATATCTTGGTAATATATTGCTTGAATACTCTGACCAGCTTACTTCGACCGAAAGAAGGCATAGAAAAAACGTGGAATGATCGTTTAGTAGTTTTACTTAAAAAATGTTGCAAAGTTGGTTTTGTTGAAAAGTGTAACTTTGTTACTTTTTAGTAAAAATACGGGAAAATACCGTACGTGTATATTTAAATAAGTGTGCGGTATTTTTTTATCACGTGCAGAATAACTTAAAAATTATTCTACACGTGATACCTCAAGTTCAAGTTCAGTATTTAATGGGCATTTACCACGTTAAAGGAAATTTATCTAAAAACGGTGAGGCTTTATTTTAGCCATGTGGGTTTTTTATAAGAACGGTTTTTTATGACATTAACTGTACAATAATACATGAAATTTATTTCGTGAGTTGAGAGAGATATCGAGCAAGTGAGTGCAGCCGACGAGAATATCTTCTTAACTAGATTCGATTTGTTTCCAAGCATTCTTTTTTGCTTTTTTAATACACTACGAACATCTTTTAACCGCCACGGCTCCTTAATCCTGATTTATGATTGGTCAAAACACAATAATTGCACCGATGTGATTATCATGCATAATCATGTACAGCGTAAAATTACGAAACGTGATGAAGAGGGCATTTAATTCAGGGCAAAATTACTTAAAGCTCATTGGCGGAGACGTGCCAGCGGCGCAAGCGCGGGAATGTGGGAACTTTATGGCAAAAATTCAAAATAAAAAATGGCTTCTCGCTTCGGCTTTGCCGACGGTGAAGCTATTCGCGAATTAAAAACTTCTGGGGAAAACAAAAATGCACGAAAAAGCACAAACTTATGGACTTTTGTCTTCCAGAAGTGGGCAGCATTTAGAAACTTAAACAGGATATATTAAACATCTTTTGTCATTGCATTTACGAATAAATTTTGCACTGGACATGATCAACAAGTAAGAACACGAGGCCTCGTAAAATTAAGGTATAATTTCAGTTATGTTCAAAGTTTCTCAAATTGCCATTGGAGAAACTTTGTTGTTTCTCAAGTTGCAATTTGAGAAACTTTGAAAACATGCGTGAAATTAAACCTTAATTTTACTCGGCCCCGTGCGATTACATATACTAATGCGGAACCACCAATAAAACACCTTATATTATATGATACACATTATATTTTCTCACTGCGCAGTATTTATTTTATTAAGACGTGTATTATAATTCGTCAATCTTTTCCGCGAGGCATATTAGTAAAATTTAAGTTTTATCCCCATTTCAGCGTTTTATCCCCGTTTCAGTTTCCGCACAACATCTTACGTACACCTGTAAGGCCGGATTTTTATTTGGCGAAATTTTTCGCGCGAAGCAAATTTTTCTCTTGTCTTTCAAGTTTTCAACCAGATCTAATCGAAATTCTATTGAATTTGAACAAAGAAAATTCGCTTCGTGCGAAAAATTTTGCCTATAGTGGAAATCCGGCCTAAGCCGTTGTCGAGTAATTATCATGAGGGAGTAAGCAACTCACTATTTTATCATGTATATTTTGTATTTTATTGGAGTCCAGTCAAATTTTCAGCATACTCTATATATTTAACAATTATTGAATAAGTTCGAGAATTATGAAGGCCGCGACGTTTGTGTTATCCACCGGAGCTGAAGGCTGAGGTGGATAGCGTAAACTAAGGCCTTGATAATTCTCGACTTCATGCGAAAATCGAATTCAATAATTGTTTTATTACGGATATAAATCACTGATCTCATAGGACACTGGATAAAGCTTCCTCACCAATCGAAAGTGAAGCCAGACTTAATGAACTTCCGGAGACCAAATTAAAAAAAAAAAACGATACATCACGCAAACCCCAGAAAGGTTCTTTTTGGGTAACCATCTATTTTAATGGTTAGAGCTTCAGTTTTTATTAGGTTCCAGATCAAATTTAGTGCTGTGAACTGATAAGGACGCCAATGAGGTTGTCTTTTCCCTCTGTTTGGTCCCCGGAAGTTCATTTACCTCTGGCTTCATTTTCGATAGGCAAGACGTTGTATCCAGTGTACTATGAGCCAACTAGCCAACGAAATTCTGTCAAAACTAGTGACGTCAAAGCAGCCAGACTAAGTCAGACTTGATTCTTTGTAAATAGTTTTAATGACACTCAAAGGTCATTATTTTCTAGAATATTATTTTCTATGAGTGTTTAAAATAATAAAGCGGACGGGAAAGGCAGAGTGTACATTCAGTTGGAGTTAATTAAGGTTGAATAAGAACTCTAGTTCTGAAATCCAACATGATAAAGACGAGGTGGAACAAGTTTATAAGGAGATTAATGAATGCAGAAAATGCGATTGGATTGTTGAAGGAGTGTTACTGTTCTGTCGTAGAAGGATCTAAATATTATATAACTGATGAGAACGTGAAAAGCCTAATAAGTTAAATGAAAAGCAGGAGGCCTGATTGGGTTGGCGAGTGAGATGATTCATTCCGGAGACAAACCTCGAAAAGATTGAGTGAAATCTGTAATTGAGAGTGAAAGATGCCATAAGACTGGAAATTTACTGTTTTACCTGTTTACAAAGGAAAGGTGATTCAATAGACTGTAGTTATGACAGACCAATAAACTTGGCTGAAACATACGATAAAGGTTGTACAGTTCAGTACGTTCAGTGCAGTACAGTACAGTACAGTGCAGTGCAGTGCAGTGCAGTGCAATGCAATACAGTACAATACAGCAGAGAGAAGTAGAGACACTTAATGGTCTATTCAAATGTCTCGGTTTAGACAGCTTAAACATTTGGAAGGAGTATCTAGAGGCAAAGAGACTGAGGATGAACGTGAGTAAAAAAAATGAATTGAAGTATGCAATATGAAGTAAGAATGGTGATAGTGACTGACTGTTTTGATTCTTCCAGTCTTTTACAACAGGGTAGTCCAGCAGTACCTTACAGAGAAGATTTAAGAAATAAAACTTGGCTTTATAATAATTCAGACACAATTAAGACTGTTGTTAGCCTGGGAAATCCAAAACAAACGATTATTAAATCACCATTGCCAGGATATTGGTTTGTTACAACTTTTCTACCATCTGTCCACAAAGTTAAAAAGATTAAAGAACAGGTGAGGTTTTGTATGAATATTCTGTACGTCATGGTACTTTCTGTTTTCGTAATGTCACTAGTGAACAGGATTATTTTGTTTGGGCGTATAGTAGTTAATAATATAGTTATTAATCTAAAGCACATGGTAGTTGATAATATAGTTATTAATCTAAATATACTGTTAATAATATAGTTATTAGTGTGAATATACACGGTTGATAATATAATTATCTAAATATACGGTTAATTAGGGATGTGCCCGATACCACTTTACCGGATACCGGATTTAACCGGATACTTACTGACCGGATCATATCGTATACTTGATTGTTACCGAATATTGGTAACATAGATAATTTATAGTAATTAGTAAATTTTCATTGCACGAGACTACCATAAATATTGTTTGCAAATAAATGCACAATGTAGCTAGTCAGATTACTTGTTAAAGTGCAAAGTTGACGACTCACGAGGCAAAACAGCACAATGGCGGAAGTAAACACAGAATCAACTATTCGATTATATATCCGGGGAAAATCGACCGGATTCCGGATACTACCGGATATTGGAAAATTACCGGATGCCGGAATCCGGTATCCTGATCCGGCACATCCCTACTGTTAATAATATAGTTCTTAATCTAAATATACTGTTAATAATATAGTTCTTAATCTGAATATACTGTTAATAATAATTATTAATCTGAATATACACTGTTAATAATATAGTTATCTAAATATACTGTTAATAATATAGTTATTAATCTAAATATGTACTCTATACTGTTAATAATATAGTTAGTAATCAAATATGTTGTGGGAACGTTATGAAAATCGTCGTTCCTGAAGTCTTTGAGTTGAACTAATAGTTATTAATGTTGTGCAAAAAAATGGTAGAAAATTTCAAAAAAAATTTCAATCTTATAATAGAAGCTTTGAAATTTACCAATTGTCTAGACTATAATTATTTAGATTAACCTAAAATTCAAGTTTTAATTTCCAGTATATGTAAATATTGAAATGTTCAGTGTACTACTGGTACTATTTCCATACTTCCAACACGCGTAAGCGTTCTTGAACTAAATTTATAAAGACGGACAAGCTAGTTGAAAATACGAGGTGCAGCCGAGTTGTTTTACCAACTTGTTCGTATTTTGACATTTACCTGTAGTTCAAGAACGCTTACAAGAACGAAATAGTTGCTCTAACGAACCAATATTTTGCGAGAAAATCTAACTTGAATTTGGCTGGTGTTCTGGAGTAAATTTCTAAATAGAGCATTTAATATGCATTTCTTTTGTGTTTGCTTCATGAATTATTATGAATTGTGTTTGCTTAATGAGTTTGAGAATTCGTTTCTCGTGGTACAGTAATTGTAACAGTGTTGAAATGGTCATACTGTACAACGCACTGCACACATATATACTGCCCATGTACAGATCAGGACTTCATCAATGGAAACAAAACATTGAATATTTGTATAAATGTGGTTGTCTACATGCTTTTTTGTTCCAATGTTTCTTGCTACTAATCAGTCTCACTAAATTTACTAAATTTAGTGAGACTAAATTTAGTAGGAAAACACTAAATTTAGTATGCAGCTAAAAAACTTTGACATTTATGAAATTGTTTTTTCCAGGGCTTGTCAAAACCTGACGAAAATTGTCTTTCTGCTGTTGTCATCATGCAAAATTTGTCATGGCCAGCCCAAGCTGCAGAGGTCATCGGTAAAGACGAGAGAAAACAAAGAACAACTGGCGGGTTTGTAGCACACGTGCAATATACTGTTAACTTTCCAGGAAAAGTATGAACTATATCTAACTTCATTTTATTATTTCAGGCAATATGGTGCTAAGATTTATCAATATTTTGTACCAGATCACGCCAAAGGGTTAACAATTGAATTAAATCATCGTGGTTGTGTTAATTTAACCGAAAACTGCTTTCTCGGAATTTCTGTATCTGCCAAATCCTTACCGTCATCTACCCCAAGGGAATGCCTGCAAAATCAAACTTGTCTCTTACATATTCCTTGGCCTCAACTTGTAACCAATTATTACATTGAAGTTAATGGAATCAATTCATACTATGGAATTAATGTCAATCACACAGGTTTGTTACTGCTGGATGATTTATATGATTTTTTACCTATTTTAATTTTTGACACGTTTGAACAGGCAACGGCAAAATTTTTTATTGTATACATCTTTCGGCAAACTTATGTTATCATCAGTAAAAACGTGAATGAATGTTACACTGTAACTATTTACAGCATATGTTATAAAGAAAAATATGATACTGTACGTTCATTGCCAGATGTGACTAATTACAATAGTGATAATAAGTGGGGAAAAGAAATGCTATAGGCGGGAAAGAGACAGGAAGTGTAAAGGAAAATAAAAGCATTGTATGTAAGTAGAAAATAGCGTTAACGTGAAAGAGCTGTTTATTTATTAGTAGAAAATAGCGTTAACGTGAAAGAGTTGTTTATTAAGAGTTGTTAGGTTTACGTTTGTTGATATGTACATGTAAGGTTTCTTTGAATTTTAAAGTATAGCAACCATTTGCGGAGTCTAGAATTTTAAATCAAGATTCGGAGTATTGTGATTTGCAATGTAAAGAATTTTAAAGGTGTTTAAAAATATGTGAATTGTGGTCAGCAGTTAGTAGACAATTTGCATATGGCAAGCGAGAAATTACAGGCGAGATATGATATTACATTTTCCCTTGTCGTGTATTTTTATTTATAATATGGTTGAAAAGAATATCAATTTTGTCTTGTTGTAAGCTTAACAACACTGTAGAGAGAACAAACCACAATAATGTACATGTGAACAAGCACTACTTTTGTCGGCGATAACTTTAAAATGTTTGTTGTTTTCAATTTCATTATTCATGACGTTCTAGGTTTCAAAACACGAACAGCCGCTCCAAGTGAGCAAAAATGACTTCAACCGACCAAACATGATAGAATGTATTGAATTACTATGCACAGTACCTCACAGGAATCTTGAAAACTTAAAAAGCTAAATATCCCGGTCTATTGACAAAAATAGTTTCTCGGAAAATTACACGAACAGAACTTTTTCAGCTTTTTGTTGACATATAGTGGCATATTTATTTTTCCAAAAGAAAAATAGCACGATGTACAAAGCATATATATGAGAAACTTCCTTCCTTATTTTGTTTACATCACATTTCTGCCAACAAAAACATTCATAACACATCAACGGTGATAAAAGCAAAAAAGAAACAAGATCACCACCGCGGCAATATTTAGCATGTAAAAGGACTGGATACCACATCCGGGATTCGTTTCCCCCCTAATGACAGCGCTCAATTTTCCTGGCATATTTGGCTCCAATGTCCTCTCTAGTATTTATTTATGATCTCTATGCTTGAACGTGTCAACATCCAAAGCATGTTTATCATGCTCTCCCGAAGGTGCCATGGAGATGTTCGTGTGCGGAAGGATGTCGTTTATGGCGAGCTTACAACAGACCGTAGACCAGTTGGCCGCCCAATGCTACGCTGCAAAGATGTCCGCAAAAGGGACTTGAGGTCTGATGACATCGGCCCACATACGTATACATGGGAAGCAGCCGCAGGCGACGGCAACAACTGGTGACAAGTGGTGCACAGAGGTGAGGAGAGCAAAGACCAGGAGGCAGCAGCAGTGGTATGACAGGATGGAGCGGCAGTGAGCGCGAGCAGCCTCAGCAGCTTCGCTACCAACACCAACATCTTACAGCAACTGTGACAAAGACTGTACAGTCCAAAATTGGACTGTACAGTCACAGTCGACGATGCTCAACTGTGAACAGCCCATTGTCTCTTGAGACAGATGGAGGCACCAGCAATATATTTTGGTCGTAGATGTTGAAATCTTTTTAATTCAGGTGACCTTTAAAATGGTCACCTGAAACGTATTATACAACTTTATTTCAGTACTTAGTGTTGTGACTAAATTTGAGCGTCCAAACCTGTACATACTGTATTTAAAGGGGAAGTCCACCAAAAAACTAAAATTTGATATGTTGTTTATTATAATGAAAAAACATGCTTACCGTTTATCCGAGTGAAAAATAAGGATTAATAAAGGAATTATAGCCATTTTTCGGAGAAAACAATCAGGGTGATGGCGTCAGCTAGAGCCTAACACGGAACTTCCGTAGATGTTTGAGTGATGAAATGGAGTTAGATTTGTAAAGTGGAGTCGTGGAGATTGAGCTCTGATGGAGATCAGTTACTTTGTAAGAAAAATAATTTGTCATTGAACTTTTGAACATTGAACAACGATTTTTTAGACAGTGGGATCTTTTGATAACCGCATTCAGAAACGTACATAAGCCAAAATATTCAACTGTGAGGATAAAACTCCAGGACACAACGAAGAGTGAGAGAGCAGATTGATAAACGTAGGCATTGTGGACAGTTAGGGAGAAAAGCGGTTGGAAAAGTCAAATTGTTGAGCTTAATTGATAAAAATACCTTTTATCTTTTTATTCATAAGTACCAAATACAACTTTTGTAGCCGGCTGATTTTTCCGAACTGAAATGCTCAAATACACCACATTTTAAAACTACTCATTCTGTTTGTAGTCATTTTGCATTCAAAATAGTTTAGCTGTAAAGTTTAAAGAAGAAATCACACGAAACAAGAATTTGTTAGTTTTGTCGAAATTAAATCGGTGGCTTTGAATTTGAGAAAACTGACCATGTTTACAAGTGAAGAAATGGGACGGCCTATCTGGAGTGTCAATTGAATGGCTTCAAACTATATTTTGTCATCGTAGTCCAAACTGAATAAAAGTGCTGAATTAAAGGTACTTTTAAAATGCACTCTTTAAATCAGATTATTATATTTAACTGTATTGCAAGTTATAACTCAGGTTAAAAAAATTGAGTCAATTTAGCATTAATTTTTTTGTCTTATTGTGTATCTTCATACCATTTATTTAAACGTATAAATATGTAAATAATATAGTGCATATCCCTGTAGTTTTAGAATAAATATATTTGGTTATTTGCAAACCAAACACATCAACGTGTGAAAAGCTATCTGGTAAATATAACATTACAAAACGGAATTTATCACCTGACTACTGGTATATAAAAAGTACAGTGTGATGTCTTTTCTGTTGTAATAAAAACATCAAATAATTCATGTGCAAAATGTATAAAAATTTAATTAGAAGCTACTAGTTTGAGACCATTTTGGCATATTTTAACATAGTCAAAAAAGTCAAACGTTTCCAACTGTAATAACATATTACAGTAGGCTATGAATTATTTGTTTAATTTTGTTGATGTATAAATAATTTTCGGCAGTTGCCTCACATGGGACAATCGGTCCCGTTCGCGTCTTGCCCTTTAGGGTGTGTATTTTATTTTATTTTATTTTATTTTATTTTTATTTTATTTTATTTTATTTTATTTTATTTTATTTTATTTTATTTT
>JAOBAZ010121551.1:0-11213 GCA_026546875.1 Pteroeides caledonicum | reverse complement strand
ATATCACCTTATATATATATATAATATGTATATATATACATATAATATAGTAAGAGAGTTACAATTAGAGATTTGGGTAGAAGAACATATAGAATTACATAATCAATTACTGTAATTCTGTACGTTTTTGTAACCAAATCTCTATCCTGTTACATTATTAATTTATTCTTGCACTGAAGATGGCATAAGTGTACCAAAACATGTTTGCTTTAAAAAGTATTGTTGTCTGTATTGAAATTGTTAATACAAAAACTGTTTTAATTTTTGCAGGAAACATTTTGGTGGCTATGGTGATAATCATTGACAAAACAATGCACAAGTCAATGAACTTGCTTTTATTGAATTTGACTGTTGCAGATATCATGTTTGTTTTGCTAGCATTTCCTGGATTAATGCAGTCTGAAATTTGTAATGGACGCTGGATACTTGGTATTACAATTGGTATAGTTATTGAAGTAGGTACAGCTGTTTATGGAGCCTCGACTGTTTTTACAATCATGGCTATTGCTCTTGAAAGGTATATTATTTGGTTTAAACCATAATGTCACCAATGAATTGATATAGGAATAGCAATGTACAGCACATTATTTTTGAACGTTCCAAACATGGTTTAAAAATATAACTTGTTAATGTGTATGTAATATTTATGGTGTAAAATGAATGTAAATCTTAATACATTACTGATTTTTACAGATGGATTTAAAACCCAGCCCTATTTAATGTTAATCAGCACAATACTGTTAACCAAATCATGAAACTTCATACAACACATTATGAGCCAACATCATTAAAGGTAGTCTTTGGTCCACATTTGTTTACGTTTTCGAGACATGTGCAAAAGGGACTGTAAGCTAACTTTTTTGTAAGCTAAAAAATTTGTGTACAAACAACCACAACAACATGTTACAGTAGGTACAAAAATGATGGGAGATATTGACATTTGTTGAAATGAACACAGTTTTGTTCATTTGAAGCAAGCTGTACCGGTATTACATATGTCTAATTGTTTTCTATTTAGGTACCTTGCAGTTGTACATCCTTTGAAACAAATCAGTCGTAGTAAAAAATGGACAGTAGTTTTGCCAGTTGTTCTGATATGGGCCAGCTCCATTGCACTTTCTATACATAGAGCAAAATACACAGATTTAAAAAGCTTCACAATTGCTGTTATAAAGAATAATGTTGAAACTAATCAAAGACACACAGTTCATTTTTTGACCACAACAATGTCAAAAGAAGGTCAGAAAGCAGAAACCATGGGAACTTTTGTATTTCTTTTTATTATACCAATAATTGTCCTAGTTTACTTTTATTTTCAAATTATTTGGAAAATTTGGCATCCAGAAAAGTTTTTGCTTTCACATAGTCACCCACAACCACATGTTGCAAGTTTTGCTGGAAGATCTCAACAGAAAACAACCACCATGACTATAGTGTTGATTTCTGTATTTTTTATTTTGATGTCTCCATTTAATATATTCATGATAATCAATTCTTTTGGCAACATTGAAAACTTGGATACAAAAGCACTTCAAAACACAAGGTCAATTCTCAGAGTTTTAATTGCTTTCAGTAGTGTAGCAAACCCAATCATTTATGCTTTTTACAGCAATAAGTTTCGAGCTAGTTTGCGCAAAGTTTTCCCATCCTTTCAACTAAGACATTCCCGTATCTCAGCTTTTAATGCTGATATTTCCACACAACATAATATTCAACCATAGTCAGTAGAATAGATGGTCTGGAAACTCAATAAATATTCAATAGAACTCATTATCTATGTTATTGTCTAGGTTAATGCGAGTTTGTGCACCTTTGTAATCACATGTCTATTGAATATTGAGGTAAACAACCAATAAGAATGACTCGGAAAAGCACTCATCCATGAGATTGAACAATGGAGATTTAAAGCACAGTTATTGGTTGATAGCCCCGAAATACAATTGTCACATGATGACGAAGGTACACAAAACTTGCATAAACCGAGATCAACATAGATAATGAGTTCTATTGAATTTTTAACAAGCTTCCAGACCATCTACTCTACTGACTATGATTCAACTTTATAATTGAGTTGGCAATTTAACCCTTTGACATTTGAACAGGACAAATGCAGTCTTTATATATTTTACTCTGTCTAAGGCCAGACGATTTTACTTATCAAGGTAGAGCTCCACCATTTCAGGAGTTGAAGGGTTAAAGGAGCCAGGTAATATATATATATATATATTTTGTTTGACAGTGTAGTTGAACGACTGAAGAGGTATTTTCTTGTATGTTTATTAAAATGAGATATTTACATGATATATACATAATACTGCACCTCCTTCAGGAGGACTTTGAAGATTTTTTTGTGGGGCTTTCTGAAGTAAATTTCTCCAGGGGCCAGGTGTAAAATATAGCTTTTGTTCAGGGCAGATTGTTAAGATAGTAATTACCGGTACTTAGGAGAACTGAAAAACAAGAGTTCTCCACCGGGGGTTCCGATGTCAAAGGTAAAGGTTGCTTTAACTAAAGCCATTAAGTCGATGTATTAAGTAAACATTTATCAATTAAATCGTTTACCAGATAGTGTACCACTTTAGCTGTTCAACTACACCAAAATATATATTAGCAACAGGTTAACAAGACAATAACACTTCGAGAAACCACGACACTCGACAGGTTGCAATGTTTAGGCATATTTTAAACTGTTAAACTATAGACGTATAGTTCTAATAAAAATATCAAACGTGAAATATTGTTATAAATATAACTTACTTAATAAAGTTTTCAAAACCAACAAGCCAGTCCTGGAACATTTCTGTTTTGCCAATATTCTGTCACTTGTCAACAAACTTCAAGTTATTTGAATTTTTTTGTTTTTTCCCGCCGCGCGACGAGCTTTGGTTCCCAGGCCCTTGTCTTCCGCTCGCCGGAAACACTGGCTTAAAAGATTAAATAAAGGTGGTGGTCAACATTATCATTTACAAACAAGTCAAAAATACAAACTATCTACAAATTACCAAGCTTACAGAACATAAATAAAATAAGTGCAGACTTCCTTCCGAAACATTATTAAAGATAAAAGTCTGTTCTGGGCATCTGTTCTGCTCATAAGAAAGGTAAGGCTGTGTTCCAAAAAGGAAATCTGCCGATATAAACCTGTTTAAATTTCCCCATCTTGATCTTAGATGTTTTCTGAATTGAAACTCTGGGTAATGTTAATTTAACAGCATAGCCAGCCTTGATATATCATATGTTTACAAACTTTGAAGCTTAAATTAAAAATGTAAAATGTTTACGAACTCATTACGGACTCTATTTTAAACAATAGTTTAGCAGTAAATAGTAATTCATCAATAACAAGAAAACCAATAGGAAACATTTTCGTGCGAAATAAATTTATTTTGTGCAAATTCAACACATTCTCATGGTTCCATTTCACTGATTTCAAAAGATTAAAGAAAATCTCAGTCGCGCGAAAGTATTTCTCAGTGGAAACCGGCTTTCAAAGGGGCGTTCTCACCGTGAAAATTTTTCACGCAAACTAAGATTTTCTTTTGTTTTTCGAAATCAGTGAAATTGAACTGGGAGTAATGAATTTCCTTTGCCAAATTCAAAATATTTCCCCCAGTTACATTTTACTTGTTTCGGAAGCTAAAGAATATCTGAATTAGCGTGAAATTTTTTCTCAGTAGAAACCGGCCTTAAAAGCTTGTTTCCACTGAAAAAGATTTTCACGCGCACTGAGATTTTTTGTCTTTCGAAATCAGTGAAATGGAACCGGCAGAAATCTTTTGAATTTGGACAAAAGAAATTTCGGTATTTCGCACGAAAATTTTTCGCAGTGGATACTGGGCTTCAGTAGCTTTTGACGAGAAAAATCCTGATTTAAATAGTTGTGGTACGGTAGGACGTCATAGTTTGCGCATAATTGAATCAACCAAGGTGTGATCCAATAAAACAGGAATCACTTTATTACTTACTGTATACGTGTAAATAAAGACGGAAATATGTCTTATTAAAACAGCGTACATATATCAACCATGGGGGGTATTGATGTGGTTGCGCGTTCATAATGTATATGTACACAACTGAATCAATTTAGATGCGCACAAACGGAACTATCTGACGCTCAATCAGTCACGCTAAAAGCACGCAGGTAAACCAACAAATGTTTTGTGAAGCGAAAATCAATCAAGAGTACTGTACGTATATTTACGGTAAAAATTTATTAGTTTTGTTTGGAATCACGTAAAAAACATGAAGTTATATCTGTTTATATATCAGGTTTATTGAATGATAATAGGGTTTATGAAAGATTATTTTTCGAGCTGGGAATTCATAAAATCTAAAAAGAACTGACATCTCTATCAGAAAAGTCAACACTGGACTTTATTTCTAGAATATCACCAAGTTGAGCTCATCTTTATTAATCCATTTTAATATTAACAGTACTTGATATTATCGTTAATAATTGGTCGGACGAGGAATTATCCAAAAAACGTTACAACTTATCCTTATTACTGCTTTTTCTATTTTACCAGCAGTGTTAAACTCACCCAAAATAATTGGTTGAATTATTCAGTTATTTTCATTATACTTTGCTGCGCTCTTTTATAACTCAAAGATTGAAATTAAGAAACGACTATTTTATAATTATACGAAATAAAGTAACTTTTTCCAATAACCAAGGTGGTCTATACTAAGCCCCGTTACCCCTGGCCAAATAAGGCAACATTGTTGCAGAAACTCGATATTTTCCATGTCATTTCAAATATTCCCTCATTTGCTCACCCGCAGAAACTCAAGGTTTCTTTTTCGTTTTCCACAACGAAACCACAAACTTCACCACTGTTTTAGTTGACTGCCAAAAAGTCCACCGCTTCAGGAGGATCAATGCTGGTATGTTGTGGATATTTTTTAAAGTTATCGATTACGACCACCTCAATTACAATAATGACCGCGCTATTAATAAAGACACATCTATTGAACGGCACAACTCAGTTGAAGTATTATTTATTCATAAGCTATGTACAAACAAAGACAACATATCGTCATCCTAATGTGTATGGACATCGGAGATGACACCAGACAGATTGACTAGAAAAGGAAAAACATGTCTGGTGTCCTAATTCTCCTCACTCTCCCACAAGGTACAGCTTTATGGCCAAACAACGAGCAGTCCGCTGGTCAACTATTCCACGGGTTCATGAAGATCAACGACTGCTAGCCATTATATGGTCGACGGGGATTGATGTGTATCTTAAGACAATGAGGGACCATTCCTCGCAGACACGGGGATCTTTTCAGGCGATGTACTGCTAAAACATAAATAAGTTTATGAATTTTATATCAGGTACTTGGAAGGTCAGTGACAAGAAAATATTATTGCACATTGGAAAACAAGTTAAATGAAAAAACTTCATGAACACGGCAATTTTATATATTCTAAAGAAAAATGGACGTAGAATCGTATGAGACGTATCTTAAAATAAGGGAGTGATGTACGTTTAATTTTTGAACAAGGTGAGCATTTTAATCCATTATAATGATATAAAAAAAACACATTAGTTTCGCTAAATTTCGCATCAGTACTGTTGTCCAAGTTTGCTCACTAGATCTGCTCTCTTTCTTGAGATATAGTTTTGTTGGGTTTAGTTTGGCAATTCTGCATCAATATTTATTTGTAATATTTTAAAATACTTTATATTTTCACCTTTCTGTTGTATTGATTTGTGTTTGTTCATCTTCGCTTCCACCTCTGTTCTCTGTGTTTATTTCACGATTTATTTCAGCAACTTCAGGCTGCGTTTCTTGTTCACAAGTTCTTTCACACATTGTATTTCGAGTGGAACAATCTTGGTTAGACTGAAAAATAATGATGTTACTCAGTAAAAGGACGGACGGACAGACAAACAGACACACAAACAGACAGACGGACGGACGGACAGACACCAAGAAGGTGGCTTAAGTTTATACCATTTGTTCAGTCAATTTATTTTCTTCATTAGTTCCATTAGTTTTATTCATCTCGTTCAGACATTTATCATTGTCCTCATTTTGTAATCTTGATGCGCCGTCATCCTCATCATCTTCACTTGGTGCTAAAGGAACTGGTTTATCTACTTCAATTTCTTCTCCTTTACGTTGAGATCTAGATCAAACAAAATCCAGTCATTCATTTATTTACTTATGTATTCATTTATGCACCATTTCTTTCTCTACCTGTCATCTTGTGATGGCAAGTCAGGTTTACTTTTAAGTTGTTTATCTTCCACATTAGTGTCGAGGAAAACATCCGAGTTCGAAACAACTTCGTTTCTGAAAAAATAACAAATATTGAAAAAAGTAAAAAAAAATGTGTGCACCTCGCGTTGAATACCACGGGCGGAGGATTAAGTTTTAACCTTTGATGTTCCCTTAGAGTGGTTTAGCAAACGGCGCAAGTAAGCTTAACGCATTTCTGTAGAAATACTTCGTCCTAAACAATTGCTGTGAATTTAGTGGATACAATGAGCAAATAACAGAAAGCAATATATGAAATAAACGTAAAACAAGTGCATTTCCCATCACTTGCCTTGTAATCCTCACACAGATTGACTGCTCATCCTTTGTGATAAAATATGAGCAGCCTATCTTAATGGAGCTAAAGGCGAACCGTTAGAAACAAATGAGTTAATGTTGCTTATTCTGCAGGCATTGATAACAACGATAATCCTTATGGGTCGGGTCACACTCTCAAGTCATTACACACGGTGATCATATTGAAGATTTGAGTTTGACAGAAGTGAGCTTACTTGGACAAATCGTCGACCATTTCAGCTTCTTCTGAACCAACCAGGTATACTGAACCAGCAACAGGGTTGGGCGAAGAAGCCTCCGTATCCATAGCAACTGGAGAACTGGAACGCGGCTCTTCCTCTGGTGTTTGGCTGCAAAAAATGAGACTTAATTGATTTCTGCACACAATGTATAGAAACACATGTGTATAGAAACTAGAAAGGAAAATGACAAGAAACTAAAGCTTCAAGTACAAAAAGGTAAATTAATATTACTAAGTGTAGGTTGAAAGTTTGCATGGTGAATAATGTTAACTTTGAAAAAACTTATAGAAGGACCATGTATTTTTAATAATTTATTAACAATAAATTATTAAAAATGCATGGTGCTTCTACAAGTTTTTCCAAAGTTATCAATATTAATAGTTAAAATTATTACAATAATTTAGTATTTCGGTAGTAAGTTTCGCTCGTTATGATATGTTGTACCTTGGTATATCAGAGATTGTTGATATATCATCAAACTTTGCCCACCCTTTGTTCTCATCGTTCTCATTTGTCCCAACTGGGTCATTTGTCCAACCAACACTGGCAGGATCTACTGATTGAACTTCCATTGATACAGGTTCCATGGACGATGAAGCCTCAAAGTTTGCTGTCCAAACTAGAAAAAAACAATCGAAATAGGATTATTGTTTTTCACCAGAATTAGTCTTTCGTATGTTGGTAAATCAAGTTGGTATGTTAACATTGGTATATTAATGTTGATATATTGTTGGTATATCATTATTGGTATATTAATATTAGTATGTTAATATTAGTATATCAATATT
The DNA here is from genome assembly GCA_026546875.1 of Pteroeides caledonicum. NCBI lineage: Eukaryota > Metazoa > Cnidaria > Anthozoa > Scleralcyonacea > Pennatulidae > Pteroeides > Pteroeides caledonicum. The sequence continues at coordinate 3,619 of JAOBAZ010121551.1, read as the reverse complement.
GTAATATTAATATTGGTATATTTATATTGATATATCAATATTGGTATTATATTAACATGTTAATATAGGTATATTTATAGTATATTAATATTAGTAAGAGAAACAGCACAAATTATAAATCGAAATGTTTATTCCAACTACTATACCATCATTATTATCAACGTCCATCTTGTTTTCTTCCATTGGTTTCTCTTTGACAAATGGTGAAGAAGTTCTTATATTTATAAACTCCTCACCAACATCGTCATCTCTTTTCAATGAACTCTTTTCATCTCTTCCTTCGACTTCTTCTTCCTCACTTTCACTGCTCTCAGACTCCTCAGATGCAGAACTATAAAACCACACATGTTCAAAATGAACATCATCGTCCACAGATTTCACAATTGGGTTAACAATTTTTGAGCAGAGTGCATTTAACTGACATTTCACATCGGATAATTTCACTCACCAAAAAGAGAAGTGTAGCATTCAAGGGATTAACACTTATCTTTTAATTTTTTTAAACTGTGGTTGATATTAAATCGTTTTAACAAACCCATCAACGGTGAAGAGTTTTTCTTTTCCAGTAAAAACTCCTTCTGTTATCAACAGCAAAAGAAAACGTTTGTTCACAACTGGGAAAAAACGACGGTTGCCTTGTTCTACCCCACAAAGCTCTTCGTTTTAACGTCATATAAAACCACTTTAACTCCGCCTCGGTAAAAAGCTTGGTGTCAATTTCATAATATGTGGTGACAGTTCCAGTTGGTTAGGTATTTACCTTGTTGTTAATATCACATCTAGCTGATCTGACCGGGAGAAAAAGGCCTGGAACTAGCAAGAAAATAGAAATCCATTTTGTCATTTTTAATCACTTATATCTTTGCTTTTCGTTGATGAAACTTGCTGAAACTTAGTAATTATCCTTAATAAACAAAATTATAAGTCTGTTATCAATTTGGGAACGAAGTAAACCGTAATTCAAGAGAAAATTAGCTGTTTTGATCGCAAACTGGATTTCCATTTGACAACTAGTACCAGTCCTTTTCCGTGTTTTCAGATCATCTGGATGTATTAAGCCATTAAATTTACAAGCTAAACACGTTACCTCCTAAGTTCAACAGCTGATGAGAAACTTATTTCCTTTGCAGGCCAAACGTCCTTAGAAAAGAAAGACCAGAAATTTAGTGCGAAGCAAAAAGGAACAACAATTAAGAAACATACCGAACAAAAAATAAAATCTCAATATACGAGTTGGTTAACACTGAACACGATTTTCATGCTACAATTATTGACAAAATGGTTAGAAGATATGGCGTTTTGTCACACAATCTAAAGTTTGGGAAGAAAGATGTGCGTTTTTGTAAATACTTTCTCTTATAACTTCTCAGATAAAAGCCTCTTCTCGAATTTTGAGTACAAGTCACTTGGTATTTGTCCCGTTTTATATCTGGTGGAAGAAGAACGAGTACTTTATGTAAGAATACTGTACCTCTTCATCACTGTCATGATCATCAAAAGCATGAATTCTTTCATTGCAAGCTGCCTCGAACATTGCAGTATTCGGCTGTAGGAAAAACAACGTGTTCATGTGTTGCAATTATTGTATATGTAACAATTAAGACAGTCACTTACATTATCTTCGTTTGCGTCAATCGAAAAATTAACATTTGCAATTCTATCAAACGGAGCACTGCAAAAAAAAGAGCAATTTTTAATAAAAAACAATAACCAGTAATTAGTATACCCGTTTAACTCAAGTCCATTTTTTTCTTTTCCAAATTCACTGTTGTGATTAACCGGACTGGTTCATACTAAAACCGTTTTCTTTACATCCTTAATGTATGCAGCAGATAATAGTGAATCTACGAGCTCTTTCCATCATAACCCTCGTTCGTATATAAAGTAGACGACCAGAGATGAACCACGATGTGTAATCCATGAACGAATACATTAGCACGAAAGCAAACCGGTTGCACGTTGGGAAGTTAGACACAAACTTAACACCCAACCTAATTTCCATTATTTCTAGAACGTTAAAATATTGCCAAGAACAGGTACCTCATTTGTTCCTCAGATTCTGGGAACTGTTCTTCGTCAAATCCAATGTTTTCCAAGAACTCTGGAGCCATATGTTGCATTTGATAATGGGTGAACTTCTAAGACATGGTTAAAATATTTAAAATTCTGTAAAGATAAGTCAAATAACCAGACAATAACAATATTCATATGTACATATCTATGTCACACCTGTTGATGTGATCCAATATTACCATTACGTAGGAATGAAACTGGTCGATAATCTTCGTCATCATCGTCCGACGAATGCAAAGGATGTCTTCCAGCCTATGTAGCAATTAGAGTAAATAATGAAAAACATTTGCAACATGGTACTACCGAACACCGTGTTCTATCAAGTATCGAATATGAAGATCGAGAAGGCAAGATTTGAAAATCAGTTAATTCAATTGACGTTACTCAACTATGCTTGATCTTTTATTTACAACATTTCTTGTGATAGGTTGGAAACATGGCAAATTGTGCGTGAAAACGTATCTAGCATATAGCACAAGTAACAATAACTGAACCTAATAATTTTGACCCAGCGGTCTACTGTCATCAAATTACCACCCCGTTAAGATCGTGGCTCTGTTTCTGAATTGGAATGGGTTCAAAAATGTGCTCTGGATCGGCGAAGAAAGCTCAGGAAACACAGTTTTGCAATATTAAGTCAAGGGACACGGCCAGACATAACAGTGAACAAAACTGGAGGACACAAAAACTAGTGTCTGTCAAAGCATACTGACCAACTCTCGTGCAAATGAAGACAACAGTTCTAAAAATGTTGTCTTTTGTGTGAATTATTTCATCAAAGTTTCCTTTAGCTACAATCACTTACCAAATCAATAGTATTTCGTTTATTGATTTCTGCTAATTTTCCTGATACAAACTGTTCCCAAGCATCTTTCACTTCTTGCTCCAGTTCTAAAAAATAAAACATGAACGGTTATTTCATAATAACCTCTGGTTTTCTTCTCATGGAAAGTATAAATAAAAGTAGAAAAACTTCAATCAAGAAAACAAGTTAAATTCTGAAACGTCACAAATTATCAAAGTTATTTCACCCGTAAACATGGCCTTTAGAGGCCGTTCTCAATTGAAGCATGAATACAAGTCAACTAAATGAAAGCTGTTAAATTGCCAAAACTAATGAAATTCTGACAAATTCTATACATAGGGTAGATGACCAGTTTGTGGAACTTATTCTTTCTCTACATAACTTACCTTTATATAAAGCACTGATCTTTTCTTGATTTTTTCCTTTTTCCATGCCTTGGTAAACATCATTGGCTATTTTTGTTAAATGACCCATATAGCCATGTCTTTTCATACCATTATCCTTACTATAAAAATAAAAACACAATAATTTAGAGCATACATTTTTCTAGGACTTCAGGGGTGTGTACACCACTCCACCCCCAGCCAGAGGGGTGTGTACACCACTCCACCCCAGCCAGAGGGGTGTGTACACCACTCCACTCCCAGCTACACGCACGGAATCACACAGCCTGTTCGCAGCTGTTAACAATGTTGTTCGATGCTGTTTTCAACAAGATTGAACATGCTTGAGCTGGCCAGG
>JAOBAZ010121440.1:0-11217 GCA_026546875.1 Pteroeides caledonicum | reverse complement strand
ATGATATTTTTCAACTATATCACTATAGTTAAAGAAATATCATGTATATATATCGTGATTCCCACTAATTAAACACCGGGTTTTACCTCACTTACTCTATCATTATTTGCATTCACACAAGTATTTCGTCGGTGAGGTTTTGGGAAAAAGCATCCTCTACCTCCAATCGAAATACCCTCAGTATGTCCCTGCAGACAACAACAATAACTTGTAATTATTCATACTTTGGTTAAAACTGTTGAGAAGGATTTTTCAAGGTGAAGTCTCTAATGTCAACAAACGCTTTTTGCATGAACTTTTAAATTTGTAAAATATGACGACATAATAACTGGATATCTGTTCGGGTTGGCCGCGCTCTTAATTCAATATAAACGCGAGAGTGTCATTTGCGAAAAAGTCCGTAAGGTAGGAAAATTTGGGCAGTTTTATATTTGCATGTCGCTTTTGTTATGAGCAGAAGCGATGCACAAAACGGGGCTTGACTTGTACCTTGAATGTACCTTGAATGTCGTACTCAAAACCTTCTTGGGGTTGGCAACTTTTGTTTTAGAATTGTATGCTTTTAATTTAAGGACCACACAAGAGGTTTTAACTTTATCGGCATTTTATGTACGTAAACTAATTCAAATTAAATTACCCGCGCTGTTTTTTTTTCATGCTTGCCTCTTCTTCGTTTTCAACTGCCTCGACGTTTCGCCAATTTACCTAAACGTTTCGCCAATTAACCTAATTATATACCACTTGTAGTAGTTTTTCACATGTGCATTAAGAACTTGTTAGACTAAAATTTTAATTTTAAGCTTGCCCCTTTCGACATAAGAACCTATTGAGGATGTACATTTTAAGTTCGGTTTTTCTTATGCAGTTCATATAGTACTGAACAATAGAAAACAATGGAATTAACATAATTTAGTACCATTTATCTGGCACACTTTTACCGTTTGATATTTATAATATATTTAAATGGAATTCATATGAAAATACAAGAACCTATTTTAAGAGCTTTGTTATCCTAAATTTGCCTTTAGTACCATTTTTATTACAACCTGTTTAGGCTAACTAAAAATGCAGGCTCTTATACGCGGTTTTTTACTGTTCTATGCTCTTTTTCTTCTCACCAACTGGTTGGTTAGCCCTTGTTTTCAATTTCTCAATTTTTCTCTCCAATCTGAAAACGGTTCCAATAGAGTGTTTTGACGCTTTTCTAAATTGTTCTCACAAGCCACCACCCTTCCAGGAACCAATCTCGTTTCAAAAAAGGGAAAGGGCCCTGGGAACGAGGTTGGTACAGAAATTACTCCTTGTTTTGTGATGTGCTCACTGTATGAAAAAATAAGCACCATTGGCATTAGATTTTTTAAAAGTAGATTCTCGTAGTAACCTTTCGTTTTGTGCTTCAAAAATGTTGCAATAATGAACACCTTTTAATTTTTGTAATGTGTTCTGGGAAACAGAAATGAGTTATTTTTCGGAGCTTTTGTTCCTGGAACTGTAATCCATAATTCATATTGTTCATAGTAAACCTGATTGGTTTAGCTTGAAATTTACGCGGGAGTAACATCACGTGACTAACCACGCTTTTCCGTTCTTTGTTTACACGGAATCACTAGATAGTTGTAAACTTACGATAGATCGCTGCCACGTATAGTTTTAGTTTGTCTTCTTCCCCGTTATAAAAATCGAAATAATAGAGTATAGTTTTCTGCACAGATAAAATATTTAAAGTATTTATAAAAGTGAAACGAGTGGGCATGGATATAGACGACAGAAGATATGATAACGAAGACGTAGAGACGGCAGCCGGTGAAGTCGAAGTTGCTGAAGACGACAGGGGGAATTGGTCTCGACACATAGAATTCGTTTTAGCGACAATTGGGTTCGCCGTTGGTTTGGGGAACGTTTGGCGTTTCCCTTATTTATGTCAAAAGAATGGGGGAGGTAAGTCATGATCTATAATAATTTGGGAACCAATCATTTCTTAAGAACTGAAACACGACTCGCATGGTTGATGCTAATAAATAACTTACAAACTAATGTTTATGTCTTGCTGTGGTCTTCCCGCGTTAATTAAAAAGCAGGCAGTCTCCCTGAGACAACTCTAAACACCAGTGAAATGTTTTAAATTTGTATTTTGATAAAACTTTTATTAGTTCAGACAAATTAATTTGTTTGAAAGGCAATGGATTAAGCGAAGCCGAAGAGATGTACTTTAGACTAAAGCCACGTGCAAAACACAGCGAAAGAGATTCTTAAACGTACCAACTCTTTCGATTATGTTTTGTTGTTTCGGACAAAATATTGTTTTTAACGTGTATACATAACTCGTTTTAAATTATTTCTATCGTTTTTATTTTAACGACGACACAGACAAGATCGGTAGCGTCATCTGTACTAAATCGGAATTCTTTACAAAAACGATTTGCATATATGCAATTTTGAGGTCAATGTATTATTATTATATTTCATGACATATTGTACAGAGTTTGTTGGTTAATCTGTTACCAGGAAGTTGGAAAAATAGATCATTGCTGACACGGAAAAAAACTTGGCCTATAATTTATGTAGAACTTTGCTTCCCTGTTTGTATAAAGCCATGTCCATGATGATACCCTAAAGTAAAGTTGAGAATCATGACTACACTGCGTTTTTTGATTTCTTTTCGTTCAAACTCCTACTGGTTGTTTTGCAAAGAATTAAGTATCAAATACATGGGTTATAGCTCAATAAAAAAACGTATAAATACGGCATAATCTTAAGTAAGTAAAATATTGTTAGTCCTATTCTAAGAACGAAATATCTGCGAGAAGAACGTCGTCCGATTTGCTGAGTATGCCATCGCCAAACACATACATAATATTACGATAATAATATACATTGTACCAAATAATTTTTAACGTTTCTGTTCTGTAAATGGTCTTTATTCTACTGCCATTCTGTCTTCAAAAAATATCAGGAAAGCAAAGCGTTAGTGTGCCCACATCTAGGCAAGTATCGCAAACCAAAACATGACAGTTGCCTAGTGAGCGCTCGGTCTTCGCAACTATGCAACATCGTATGTATTGTAATCACATTTCGATCTCGCCTTTGTCTATCCAAAACGAATGTGAAACCAAATTTAACGCATTTCAGTTTCCAGTTATTAAAACTAACATTTCTAGAAAAAAAAGTTCCTGTATCATTATTACTACGATAAAAAAAAAACACCGCTTGTTTAATGCAGTCGAGAGAGGTACGACAGATACTTAAGGCGACAAATAGTGATAAAAAAAATACGGAGGTAGAAAAAAATACAGTTGAGTGCTATTTTAAGTCACTAGACTAAACACTTTACGAGAGTGTATAAGTGTAAAACTAATGTGCCGCGGTTCGGATTTGTTTGTAAAATTGAGTTGTGGATTTCTCTAGAGTGCGTGTTTAATTAATAAAACATGGTATTGATTGATATTGGGCTTTAAAATATTTGTCTCGGGTGATATGTAGAAGACTTAAGACACGTTCTCTTAGCTATATATGACCAATTTTGTTGCGAAAAAGTGTTTTAAAGAAAGAGAAATCAGCGAACTATTAATGTCTAAATGTCCGGTGGTTTATTGTTTCGACTTTGCTCCCTCGTGTTTTATTTACCGCCGTTTTTGGTATCGCGATAGTAAAACGGAAAGCTTGTTGGTTGGCCGCCAGCTTTCAATCGGAACTGTTGTTCGTATATGTTCAGTACACTTTCGACTCGTGTCATCCGGAATCCATTGAAAGGCTTTGAATGGGTTTGATAATCGTTTGTTGTCATGCTATCTTATTCATAAATTTAATTTCTGTGTCATTTTGTTGTCGAATGGCCGTCGCCAGCGCTCCAATATCAATATGTTACTTGTTAGTTTATATCATAATCATTGACATTATTAATGTTATGTCTGAAGTGAGAAATTCTGGGTAGCAATAGGCACCGTTCGTAGCTACCGGTTTTGCTTAGATAAAGCTAAGATGTTAAATTGGTAGCCATATATACTTCAGCACTTTACGTCTTTACTTTAGTTTAGGGTATTGTAGGTTGTCCCGGTACAGTAGAAATGGTAGCATATGTGTGACAGATGACTGTATTCGTGGAATGTTAGAATGTTCTGGCAATGGACTTGATAAAAAAAAAGTTAAACCATTTAACACTGAGGATCACCCTTGTAATTTTCAATGAGTTGTATATATATTATGTAGTCCTGTGAGTTGATGTGCTTGCCTTAATATCGCAATGGCATTTGAAGCTTGCACTTTCTAATCTGGGATTACTTAATATGGGGGGAGTGTCATGGGAATTTAGTGGGTTGGTTTAAAGAGGTTGCTCTTGAAACAAAATATTAATGTCCTAAACAGTTTGGCCACCTACAATGACTGGTGGCGATATTCATCTTTATAGTTTGTTTGTTTTTTGAATCATGGGATCCTTTTCATTATCACTTCACAATTTTAACATTCCCTGTAAGTTATTGTTGTCCACGGTTACTGGTAAGGAGAAATAATCAACATCAAAACTGTTCTACATTTATGCTATAACCATTTCACAAACTTGCCTTCTTTGGTGACAAGTAAAACTGTCTAACATTAGCCAGGGTAAAATACAAAGTGCTGCCTGCAGTAGGAAAATGGTTGAATAAAATAAAACATACATTACAAATGTGATTGGAATTAAATAAGAAATTGATAGATGTGCTCATTAAAAACCTTTTTAGACTTCTCCCAATAACAAGATTTTGGTATTACCAGTTGCACATCAATGGGGAAGGGGTGAACTGCTATACCCCTGCAAATTTGCACCAGAGAGCAAAACATTAAAATTATATGCCGCTCTTAGAGTATGCACCGTATAGTATAGTGTATAGTATATATTTTAAGAATTATGAACAATGGACAGATAGTTTTCTACCGTTGAGAATAATATATTTAACCCATTGTTAGACAGGTTTTTTCCTTCAACAATTAGAACTGTCTGGTATCTGCTGGAGTAAAGTCTGTTAAGTGGTACTGCCAGTGAGTGGGATAATATTAATCCTTTTACTACCATGCAACTAGACGTTTCCCCTCATAATTTTCTTAGTGTCAGACAGAGTAAATATTTTTGGCCACCTTATTTGAGAAAAGGGTAGGAAGGGGGCAGAAGAGCTGAGTTAATTTAGAGTAAAATTGTACAGTATTTAACAATTAAATATAAACAAAGTGTTTATGTTTGGTTGTTCTATATAATTGTAAAATGGTTTTCCCAACTACCAAAAAATCACTTTTTTTAAAACTAGTTTCTCTGCTTGTCGGTGCCAAAAATTAAAAACTAGAATAAAAATAAATTATAGAAATTTCTGACTCATTATATATGACTATCCATAATGACAGCAATTAATAATGGTTGACAGAATGAATAGGAGTGCAATTAGAATAGCAAATGGCATGGTTTGAGAAGAATTAGTGAAATATTTTATTTAATGCATGTTTGGTGAAATAATTTCATAATAGCACAAGTTGAAAGCTTGAGTGCTATTGCCAAACAAGTGTGATTTTTCATTAATTCTTCGAGAACAAATGTGATTTCCTATTAATACAATTTCAATTAAATTTATGCAGTTTTGAAAACATGATATTCATAAATAATCTAAACAATAAATATAACAAATAATATAAATAATATATATATACATAAATAAAATGTTATAAACAGCAAGCACAATTAGTTTCAACTAGACTCCTCTTTTAATGAAACACTGCTATACAAAAACTCCAAAAGACATATTCCAGTGTCTCTGAAAGCTGGCCAAAAAAGGACACCGGCATTTCTGACACACAGTGTGCACTGATGTGGTTAATATTACTAAAGCTACCAAACTGGTAACACAACAGGCTTGAAACACCAGACATGTCTTCTCTACCTGGCATTGGCATGCAGAACAGAGCACCGGTACTAAAAACCACAAAAGCGCTATAAACGCATAGCATTTAAACGGCTATAGACTTTTTACAATTTTTTTAACTTAAATATGTTAATTGCAACTATGAGTCATACACCAGATATGCATGTTTGGTATAATGTTCTTTGAATGTTCTTGAATTGATATTCTCCAATTGCTTTATTCAATTAAAAGCATATGGCATGTACTTGCTGGATATGTACCTGTATACATAAATGATGAATGCCATTCAGTGTAAAAATCATTTAACAGCTTACATTGTCACTATTATTAATATATCTATAATTGTTAAATTGGAAATTAACTATTTGGTGTTTGGGAGAACAAGCTTGTTCAAGCAACATTTAGAGGAAACCCCTGATAAAATATTTTAGTTTTTCGTGTACAATTTACATTTTTTCGGTCCTTTTTACTTTTTAATTGCTTCTTTTTTTTAACTTTTTTTTCAATCAAGTGGCACTTGTATGCGACACATGGGTATACGTACTGAGCGTAGCTTTTTTAAACGAAAGGAGATTATAAATTGAACTAGCACTATGATTATGTAGTGAAGTTGATTCGGGCATTAAGATTGCCGTAAATTTTTTAGGAGTCGATATAACACTGAGCTTGTTAAAAGAATACGTACTCTTCCATTCTCGCAAGTTATTTTTTCAGAACCGGGTTGATTCACTGAAATTTTACCTTAATCTTTCCTGAACATTGTCATAATTCACTTAAATTCGACGCAATATGAATTCCTCATTCTTGAAATCTTGATCATAGAATAACCGTCAATTTTCACACGTCCTTATCTAATACGCTTATTAATCGCTTGTAAACGGTGTTAAGTTACTCATATTTGGTCAATTATTAATGCCTCGTTTTTCGAAACGCTCGCGTGAATTTCGACCAAACTAACATAATCTGCTGATTTCATCTTTGAACTTTCCGTCTAAATTATTTTGAAGTGATTCTTGTATTCTTGCAAATAAAAGCTCAAATGTGGTCGTCTTTGCAATCAAACCATCTTCTGAGAAATGTAGCCTGCTGCGAATTATTCTAGAAAATTATAAGATCTGATAACATGTTGGGTTGGCTGACAAAAAATGCTGACGAACCGTATCGTTTTAAAAGTTTTGCATTAAAAAGGTGCTTCAAAAGTGTTGTAATCTTGTCTATGTACTTGGAAATCATTGCGAATGCCTTGACACAATGTCGTCATGCTGTATAGTTATTAATTACGTCATCATAAATCCTTAAACGCCTGCAAAACACCAAGCGGTATCATCCCTTGATAAGTAAAATCGTCTGGCGTCCGCAACGGCAGATTACTAAATGTAAACTGTTGTCACGAAAGAGCTGAGGTCATGGCGTTGTAGATATTTACCGTTGCAGACGGTACATTTTGACTTGCAGACATTATCTGCAGACATTTAAGCGCCAGAGTTTAAAACATTGTAATTATTTTGTTCTACAGACATAGTCACAGGGGGTGTCTATAACTGGGATTTGTCTTAGCTACACGCGTTGTTAATACTTAAATATAGCATGTTCCAAAGTCCAGGGACTGTGCGTTTATAAAGCTGTTTTATAACGGTTAGCTTATGTATATAATGGAAATAAAAGAACATTTCCTCTGGATGAGAATAAAATTAACTGCCTGTTGACTGGATCAAACTAATCAAAGACCGTTATAATTGTGGTTTGTTTTGTGACATACGTTTATAGAGCCTGGTACACCGGTTGTTTCTGCTCCAACTTTTGTTGCCTTATGGTTTTGGAGAATGTTAATGAAAAATCGGTCAGCACTCTTAACAGCATGAATTATTTTGGGGTCATAGTTATAGGGCATCGCTAAAGACCAGACATTGCGAAAAGTCTGTCAGTTATAGGACATCGCCAGTTTGATGACAGTTTGATATCGGTTGTGTTTTTAGTACTTCCAAATTGATGTATATTTAACAGCTAATGAGTGAGGTCACGCATGCTGTGTAGAACTGTCAGCCTGCAGTTTGCGCGTTACCAACCGAAGTCTGAGGGGTTATAAACGCATAACACGAACTGCGAGCTAGGCATAACATCGCATGCGAAATCCGAATTCAATAATTGTTTTATTATTAATTGAATAGTGAGTCTTGTGATGATTCTTTGCGCGCTTGCTCCAGCTTATTTGGTCATTTAAAAGGTGCCCGAAGGTGTTGCTGAATGCAGCTCTGGGTTGCAATTATAGAGCTATATATACAGTTTATTTTAAGCCTTTATTGCGTAGAGGTTCTCTCAGTTTGGAGTACAATCTTTAGCGTCGGTCAGGATAAAACACAAAAAGTGGACATAATGCAATAAAGGGTTAATAAAGATGGTTTGTTAACCCTTTATGGAGGTTCTCCCGGTGTCCTGTAAAATCCTTTGACGTTAGACAGAGTAAAATAGTGGACATCAAGCAAGAAAGCGTTAAGTTCTGTATATACACACCAAGCTTTCACGAATAATTTTGAAATTAATCTTGTTTCAAATGTACAAACGTCCACTTTGCAGTTTAGGTAATATTGCATATTTTCCGTTCATGTATTCCAACGCAAAATATACAATATTGTCCACATAATTGCAAAGCGGCGTACGCTTCAAACGTAACCATAAACAGACGCGCACGAAGCATAACCCATTCTTTAAAGGATGAAACCAGCAGCACTTGAGCGTGTATAAGTGTATATCTTGAGCGTTCTTTCTTGTTTTTTTCGTATTTGTATTCTTAAGGACGTACTTCGTTTGTTGATTTTTTTAGTACTTTTTTTTTTAATCTTAATCGTTGAGCAGTGGCGTGAGGAAGATGGCAAGAAGCCAGCAAAAATTTGAAATATGTCCCCTGAAATATTTTTAAAGACAGCAAAAGTATGAATGTTTTTTTAATGTTTGAAACTAGGGCGGCTTTCATTTATTCGAGAAACTTCTCAAGACAGTCAAAATATGTTCTGTCGTACCTGTTCCATTCTTATTCATATAGTATAGTAAAATAATAGATAGTATAGTAAAATAATATATAGTATAGTAAAATAATATATAGTATAGTAAAATAATAGCTGAAAGGGCATCTTGCCAATCTTTCCACAGGACTACAGCACGTTACTATTCTCGAAAAATTTTTGAACCTTCCCAAGGACGATAAGTTGTCCCTTTAACGACCGTCAGAGCTTTCCCTTTGGCATATGAAATCGTACGACGTTATATATAAGCAAAGTAATATATCGAGTGTCAGTATGGCGGCCAAAGGATTAACTTCTTACTACTCTTATTGACAGGGCCTTTCTTTGGAAAAAAATCATTTGGTGTTAGCGGCGGTAAAATAAGATAAATCGACCATAGCAGTCAGATTTGTGATTGTACTTTTGGTCAAGACGTTAAGGAGTTAAGCGAGTGTGACTGCAAATTACCCACTGGTTCCGTGTGGGAAATCTTGAGTGAAATCGTTAAGCTTTCTTCGTTTGGTAATAGACAGCATTCCAAAACACACGATGAACAGTGTTTGTTGTCTTCCCAATGTACGTGGTTATCACGTTATCTCGTCTCCCGCGATGTCTTTCAAAACATGTTTTTTTTCTAATATTCAAATTAGGTAACCTGGGTCGTCAATCACGTACTAACTTACAGGGCTGAGTTGTTCAAAGGCGGGTTGGTGCTATCCCAGGGTTAAACGTTAACCCACTGTTTTAGTTTAGTATGTTAGAAATCGCAGTTTTCGTTGAAAATATACATCATAACACTTGAACACAACAGATCTGTTAAAAAGAAACAACGTTTCAACAAAGCAAGCTTCAAAAATTATGCTTCTCAACTTTTCACAAACCGAGGGTTAGGCTAACCTAGCTTTGAACAACCGGCCCCAGAATGAAACTCGTTAAACAGGAAAACAGGTTTTACACGAACGACTCATTTCAACATATACTGGTGTACAAGCATATTAAATGTTTTGTGTGCTTTGTTAGTTGATATTCACAAATCTAATTCACAAATTATGTTAAAAATAGGTAAATTTAAATAATCGGTTAGTCCTAAATCATAAAGAATCGCTTATATAAGCGACTAAAAATATCTGTTACATAAAAATATACGCACACACACATACATGATACATGATACACATACATGACACATGATGTCGTAGATCGTATATGGTATAATCATATACCACATATCATATTTCATATTTACTGTTCAATAACTTTAAGTTAATTAACAAAACAGCCAATAAGTATACTGAACTAGCTGATCCACCATTATTCTTGCGAGTAAACGGTATAAATGCAGGGGGACGCGTTGCACAGCTATTCATTTTTGTTTCATGATTTCGTTCATTTACTGAAAGCGTACTTTGTTCTAACGGAAATATTATCAGACAGACTTGAAATATCAGTTTTCACGACATCGGATTTCCGATGAATTTCCGATGAGATCGTACTAGCTAACATCCCAGCACGTACTCGAGTATTGAAGAAGTTAATGTAATCATCCACTTAATTAATTCAGTTTCCTTCCTTTTGGTCAAAGTCCTCGGTATATCACCGTTGCTGACCTTCGTCTTGGGTGTGTCTTTACGGAACTGTGGTCCAACGCACATCTTCATCTCTTAATGAATACGGCAAAAATGCATCCAAAGAACCAATATGAAACAAAATAGCTCCTGTATATTTGGTGTCTAGCCAGGAATGAGGTCGAGTACGTTATGAGCTCCTTATGACGTACGGGAGTAAGCTGTGGCTGATATTTTAGTGCGATTGAGCTTACTTTATGGCGAAAATTTGAAAGCCATCAACATCAAGACTGCTCGACCTTCTAAGCAATTCCTTCAAACTATGGGATCTTATCAACATGATCGCTGTGTTATAATGGTTGTTTTAATTTCTCACTTTTACTCGCTCACTTTTTTCAATACGTCAAAGCGATCACACGCCTCATTGGATCATATAAACAGTCCCTATGTTACTAATTTACAACTTTTAAAATAAATGTTCTTGATAGTCCAACCCGATATTTTAGGCCACCCTGTTAATTTGTGCATTCATTTATTGGACTCGATTAATAACAGAGCGCGTGGTTCAAACGGGCAAATCATGTGACCTGACCTTCCTATTTATTAAAAATGAATAGGGAGGAAGGTCAGGCTTGGGTGTGCATGCCTGACCTTCATTTGAGCTCCACTGCCAATTTTTCATCAAATGTTCCACTGACGGGCAATGATATATTGAACAAATCTAATCAAATAATAATTTATTCTTTCGATATCGCGAACGACATGTGT
>JAOBAZ010121329.1:0-11217 GCA_026546875.1 Pteroeides caledonicum | reverse complement strand
AAAATTTCAGAGTACGGTAGTAGACTACAAGTACATTTTAAATGGCTAATAGCTATGTAGCACAGTCTGTACTTCACCTGAATATGTTGTAATTGGCATGTAATTGGTGTATTTTTAAATCAATATATACATTTTTAAGTTTCGCCTATTAAACATTGTAATCCAGTGACTGGTACAATTTATGCTGTGACAGGCTCAATTTGTTTGGTGCTGGTCATCATGACAGGCAGGGCCAAAAAAATTATTTTCAGGCTTGATAGTAATTTGTAACAAAGCATACAAGGTCAAAATTTTATAAAAATTACTAACTTATTTATTTTGTTCTGCTACAATTGTTTTTTCTAGCACATCAAAATCTCAAACCATGTATTGGCATCCCCTTGAAGAGTTAATAGCATTGTCATTCAGTAATTTTGACTACTTCCCAGTATTTTCCCACACAATTGTGTACCGTAGTTCTCTTTTAATTTTTATTGAAAACCTTAGGGACCCACCTGACTTTTATTGACATGGTCATTGGGATGGACAGGAGTTTTACTTCCCATTTTTCCATTCATCATTTCTATTGCTCTGTTACTTATAACTTCATTTACATTCATATTGGACTGTGTGCCAGAACCTGTTTGCCAAACAACTAGTGGGAAATGGTCATCCAACTTGCCAGAAATAACCTATGATAGAAATGAAAGCGAAAGCAAGTCAATAGTTGCACAAGTAATCCTATTCAAATGAATAATGAAAGCAGTTATGATATATACTGGGTAATAAGCAGATCTAACATGAAGTACAAGCACCAAAAGTAAATGAAGTGCATGATTACAGACTGATTGTAGTAAACATATGAAACAATTACACCACAGTTCAACCATTAACTACTGTAGTGTGCATCATGGTATAAATACTATAAATAGAGAATAATATATGGATGCCTGGAAATATGACATTTATTTCGAGTGTTGAATGAAATACGGTATCTCACAAGTGAGTGAAGTGAGTGAAGCGAACAGGTAAGATACTTCGTTCAACATGAGAAATGTCATATTTCTAAGCATCCATGTATTGTTGTGCTTATTATATAAAAATACACCATGTTAAAAAGGATTTTGTAAGGTAAAACACAAGCAATTTAATTACCATAGTAACAACTTTATTAACTTTTACTATATAGTACAAACAAGGCATGTTGTTTACTAGTTACAGCAATAAAAATTTCATTTGTACATGTAAAGTAGGTGTTGGTTTTAACTATATAAACTTGAAAAACATATAAAAACATTATGAAAACATAACAGTTAATTTCTCTGACTAGTGGCTGTCATTGGCTAAAAAGCGATAATCGACACATGTGCGATTATGATAATCGACACACATGCAATTAACACTTTTATTAGAAGCGGAAAAATCAATAAAGCACTGTATATTTTAGTCATAATAATACTCAATAACAAAACATAATTTTCATACTTTTAGTATACATGTACAGTGTATGTTAATAATTATACATATACCTCATCGGCAGCCTTAGAAATATGGTCAGCAACATTCCCATCCATTCCATATTCTTTATTTACAATTGCAGCAGCTTTCTTCAAGTAACCAAATGCATGGATTACAGGTAACTTTAGAAAACATTTACATGAACATTACCAGTAAATCAATACAAACATTCATATAGGATGCAGCAAACATGCAAAACACAGTTTATAATTTTATTATGAGTTTTTTAATCCCATAACTACACACGTAAAAAATCTCATTTTAACTGTTTACAGCTTTAAACATGTATGAGCTGACCAACTTGAACAGGATTGATGACAGACCTGTTCATAGCTGTTAAGACAGTACAGTCCTAGGCTGATGAAGGAACAGTAATAAACATTGTTTATTCCTGGTATAACAGCAAAAAACACTGTAAAATGAACAACATTGTTCATGATACAACATGTATGTTTGAGCAAGATGAACTACGGGTAAGAATATTGAACAGGGTTAATGTTTCAACAACTATGAACTGTCATGATTGTTCCAACAGGCAGAAATGTTTTCGTATGAATATAACATGGCATAAACACTGTTGATTCAATGTGCCTGTTCTAACGTGCATGTTGAAACATGCTAGAACAGTGCTGTTGTTTTAATAGGTCATGTTCTGTCATGTTAACAACCCTCTTACAGACATGTTGAGTCAACAGTGTTGTTACAAGCGGTGAGATTTTTATGTGTGTTCATTTAAGACAAAAATAAAACAGTGGTTAATGTATAAGCTCTAAATTGACCTGCATTAGATGGGTATGTAGGACAGTTAACGTCAGGTCTAACATCGAAACAATAAAACTCATCAATTTTATCTAGGCATTGACCATCCTTACATCCTGTGACAAATTCATTTTTTGCCTCTTTGGTACCTCATCTAGCAGAAAATCTTACATTTATTTTAGGAAGTTCACAGTGAATCCCCAGGAAAATTTGAAAATAATATGCATACTGTAAATTATAGGGTTTATTTTATACATTTGACCAATACATCCTAGGAAAATCTGCACCCCCCAATCACATGAGCATTGGTCCACCACTAATATAATGACTGCATCAAGTTTACATTCACTAATAACAGTGGTGACCCAGGTACTCATTGCAAATGTACCTGCATATGAGAAGTAATAACTGTGCTAAAACGTATGAAAATCTTCAAACTTACTGGCATTCGCTCAGTATGATCCCCAATGGGAAAGTTCTGCACAGATCTTGCAGTTTGTGCCCCATAATATTTATCTGAAGGGACTTGAATCTCACCAAAACTATCTGTTTCAACTCTGGTTGACTATAAGCAATGTGAAGTCAAGAATTGAAAACTGTTAAAAATATAGAAATTAATTTGCACCAATTTTTGTCACATGTATACATTACAGTTTACTATACAAATGTTAATATCCAATGTTATATGTATTACATATTCAGTATAAGGTCATGTAAAGTAATTCCTTGATTCTCATGCACTACCGAATGGTATTTGGATTTAGTAAAACATAAATTTGCCAAATGATCAAGCACATGATAGAAACGTGTTGTATTAAACGCACGTGTACGTATTCGGTATTGTCAGAACGACGTGACTAACAACACGTTCGATAAAACAAATTACAATTTATACTTAACTATAGCATTAGGCCTTCATGAAAATAATTTTTTGCTCAGAAAAACTTATGCAAGATTAAACTACACGAAGACAGCCTGTGTTGGCCTTCGCCTCACTTCGTCCCAGAAATTTTAGACTAAACTAATCAATTTTATAATTATTTATTGCATTTTGTTCAAGTCAATATTTCCTGGCATGAATTCTTACCATTGTTCTGAGGATATAAAGCTTCTCTTTGAAAGACTGCTGCAGGAACGCTTTATATTGGTATGGACGGCAAAGATTTCTTCGTACTTGTCCGACAAAAGCCATTTGTAAGAGTTCAATATTATGCAAAAATAAACAATATATTAAATAACAAGTCGATGAGTCGGAAACAGGTTCGCAAATGAACGACCACGGCCAGCGGTAAGTACTATGGGCATGCAACCCCCCAGTTCAATATGTAATTAGAGTAGTAGTACCCCCCGGGTGTATCATTTTTGAAATTGATCTGTTTATTTTAGCCTGAGTTGCATCCGGAATTTTCTTTGTAATTTCCTTTAGAAAACTTCAGATGCAATGCAAGCTGCTATAAATATTTGGAAATTTCTGGAGCAAGAGGTTCATGTAATGCTCGAGGCAAGATGGCACTAAGGCACACAGCATTCAATTAGGAATATAATATACTATAAAATGTTTCTTGATTCTGATTGGTTAAAAAAAATTTGTGGAAATAATGTGAAATTGCACACTAAAAATATGCAACAAAACAATTGGACAGCAATGAGGTCACAGTCTGTTTGTTCAACTGGACACACCTCAATTACCTCGAACATTTTACAGCAAATTAGCTGTATTAGTATGGTTTCTCAATTTGGACAATACATGAAGTCTTCAAATAGCACTTGTCCTTCAGACTCATGCTATTTTGATGTCATTGATAGTTGTCAAAATAAATTGTTTATTGCAAATAATTTAAACCGGTTTATCATAACTTAAAGTATTTACATGAATATAAATTTCGATAAACCTGACAAAAAATAACCCAGATAAAAATCACACTTCATTAATTAATGCATGCTTAACTCTTTACTCAATAGAAATTATGTAAATTAAGGCATGTGTGATGGCATAGACAGTATTATACTCATACTAGAAACTGGATGATCTTAGTGTCATGAATACAACTTAGTTTTAGAGTGTAATTATTGTACAAGTATAGTGCTGGTAAGCTGTCATTCAAACAATGTACAGTAGGCTGTGTTGCATCCAGAATTGTAAATTTGTGACACAAAACAGGCCATTCGATCAGGTTATTACATTGTGACACAACTGCTGGTGAAAGAAAAAAGTACCGGTCACAAAAAATTCTCAACACATTGTAGAATGTCAAAAAAATAAAATATGTACAGTAATAGTATTAGTACCTGTACTATGACTATGGCATGAACAATTAGAAGTAGAGAACAACTGAAGATAAATTGTCAGTGCAAAATACATTCTTAAGGGATCCATTTCGGTCAGGTTTAACTGTACTTATAATTATGAAATATCTCATTCAAAAAACAAATTTAAATTGGAATGATACAGATATCTAGGGTACAACCACATGCATAATCTACTAATTACTGTATACTTGTGAAAAAGATAACAGTATTGCATATGATAAACATATAGGTAACAGCAATTTTTAATTAATACTCATAGCTAGTATACAGTATGTAACAATTGTTATAAATATATTCTACAAGATATATGAACTTTTTACAAAATCATTAATTTAACAGTGATTATAATATTTCCCTAGCACAGAACATCTGTGTACAAAGAATGCATTTCTCTAACTGATAATTGTAATGGGTCTTTTCCACAAAGTATCACAGCTCTTTTGTCCTTACATGTTGGGAAATCGAGCAGAAAGCATGAAGGATCTTCTTTGTGAGGGGGGTATAGGAGGCGTCTATTTTCCTTTCCACTACTAGAAAGCTTCTGACAAAACAAATCGAACCATTAATGGCCAATGCCAACTGACAGTGATGCTGGCCACAACCAGCCACTTAACACACTTTACTCAAGACAATTTTAGACAAGAAAATTTTAACTGTCAGCGAAAACCTCTCACTGTCAAAGGGTTAATGTACACTACAGTGTACATACCACTATGACATTAATTAATACTGATGGTACACTGTATATATGGTGATTTGCCTTATCAAAGGGTGATACACTACTTAATTACAGATAATAGGGCATAATTAGTGAACATGCTCACAAGCTGTACTTTAAGCAGTGCATCCTACAATTAGTCTTGCCTCTGGTTAACACCAGACAATTTTACTTATCATTAGGGCACAAGTCTTGAGCATGAAACAAAAGGTTAATGAACATTCAGTCCATGTGTCTAACAACTCATTAACAGTCATTAATGATCATTAACGAGTTGTTAGACACATGAGTAGAGAAAACAAAGTAGGCAACAGCCAGATTCTATAACTGAAACAAAAAAAATATACATACTTTGGAAGAGTTTGGCATTTGCGGAGTAATATCCCTATGATTTATAATGCTTCCACTTAAATTATCATCACTGCATTCTAAAGGCAAAGGCTTCAACAAAAATGAAATACTATGTTATTAGCAATAAAAACAATGCACTGAAACAACCACTATTTTGAAAAGATATGGTACCTCAAATTCCAGAAGTTGTTCTGTATCAATACCAACACCATCAGCTTGTGTGCCATTACTTTTACAGGAATTGCTGGCCATTGCTTCTGTCTAATGGGAACCAAATTAAAAGCTAAACTGCAATTAATATTACTGTATTCAACAGAATGATGATGGTAGCTGTGTCAATGTCATGCCATCAATGGGCTAAGGTCTGTACTGCATACTACAGTGTATATAGAAGATGTTACTGTATATACAGTTCTTGAGACACAAATACACTGTACAGTAATGTTACCACCGATATGCATTAGTGGGTGGGAAGAGGTGGGTGCAAGGGAGTATCCCAAGATAAATTTATAAATATAACACAAGTACAGTATACATACTCCCTGCTAAAAATTCCTGACAGTATCTTACTGTAAATAGGATCCTGTCAGAATACTATACAGGACTCTATATGATTTAGAGTCCTATTAGAACCCTGCACAGGATCCTATTATCTAGTAGTTTTAGGATACTGACAGGATCCTACTGAATCATGTAGGCTCTTACAGGGTGCTGTTCATGATTTTCACCCAGGCTAGGTGGTTATTATTACTATAGGCTTATATAAAGAAACTTAAATATGCATCCCCTTTTGAAAACCTGTACCAAACTAATCAGATCGATAAGTGTTGGTCTGCACCCGATACCCAAATATGGTCAAGGCCTAATCTCAATGTTATAAGTCTAGACCACACCTGCAATAAGGCTGATTTTTCTTTTGGTCTTGGGCTTTTCTTATGTGGAGTCTTAAATAAATGTTCAGAGAATGTTAGTATGCATATGTTGCTTTACCTTATTAAATTATAATAGTGGTTTAACATCACACAAACCTTTAATATGCTCCGTCTGGCATTTGGTCGCCGATTACCATCACAAACTTTGGTTGCTTTACCAGTTCGGCCAATAGAGAATTTAACCCTTTTTTGGATGTTATTACCAGTCTATACCAAGAACAAAAATAAAATGCAAATGAACCTGTCAATTAAATTTATTATCTTGAAAATTAGAGATACTACCATGATACAATTCAGAAACATACCTTCTGCTGGGCTGGTGTCAACTCATTGCAGAAACTAAGGTATAATTTTGGTTCTTCATCGCCTATAACTCAAGAAGAAAACTTACTGTATTAGTAATTATAGTACAAAAGTACATAATATTAAAATTTAAAGTACCATCTCTTTTATAGGTTCTTGCATATTGTTATAATTTCAAGTGTTGTGAGCAACGTTGTGATAATATACATTTCCCTTGAGGAAGTAAATCTGCAAGTTGAGGAACATCAGTTGAGGAAGTAAATATGCAAGCTGGCCTGTTGTGTATTTAGTATATAAACCATTGGCTTTAACAACTTCTGAGTTACCAAATTAAAAATATCTTAACCTATTGACAGTAACACCAGCTGTAACGTACCGGCCACAGATTTTACTGTCTATTGTCAGACAATTGCACTTGACAGGGAATAAACTCCAACCATTAGTAGATTAAACCAAAAATCTAGATGCAAATTACTTATTTGTGTCAGCTTTTAGCACTGCTTGCAAATTTATTTCCTTGGCATGATGTCGCAATACTAACTATAGTCACCTGAATGGTCTTAAACCATTGTGCTGTGGTGCCTGCCGCAAACAGCCACTTGACAGATACTATTTTGGCTAACTGCAGATGACTTGTTCAGAGGTACAGTCTAAGCCTCTACATCTGGTATAAACCAAAGTAAAATCTCTTAACCCATTACCTGCAGGGGGGGTTTCTCTGCACAATGATTTTACCCACCATGCGGAGAGTTCTAGGGAAGTCATACCTGTAAATGAAAGGGAAAACCTATCATAGGTTCTTATATTATACCTTTAATGACTGATATATCTTCTGGGACATAATCAAAAATATTCTGCGTATTACATTGATTTGCAGTGTCTATGGTTGAGTTGTGTACCATTTGGTTATCAGCATAATATGCCTCAGTTCCATTAACCATTGAGCATAATGACATTGGTACAGTGTTCCCACTACTGAAATCACCATTCATGTCTATCATGGTACCAGCTACCATTGAGCCAACTGACACAGTAGTCTTGTTCATTTTTTTACAAGAACTTCTGGGAGCAAACAAAAAACGTTTTTTTCTTGATGGTTCAGGAAAGGTGTCTGGTTGATGTTTTCTCTTGGCAGACAATTTCTGGGTGCTTGCACTATTCTGCCTAAAAAGGAAAGCTATAATTACCATATAAATTGATTTTATTACTGGTACATTATACTAGTTAAAACACAAGTTGGAGTGTTTTATTAGATAAATAATGCAAGATAATGGCCAAGTTTTTCTTGATAAACAAGGATATGGGATTAAGGAGGACGGGTGAACTTTAATCAATATTCCCAAATTCTTTAACCATTATCCCCATCCAATAAATGCAGAAAAAATATTGTTACAACAGAGACATGTACTCGGATAAAACCTAAATGTTTGGCAGAGTTAAACTGGAAGAACTTCTCCAACATGTGACTGAGGTGCTATTTTTAATGAGATAGCTGCTTAGCATAGGAATTAAACTAGGTCACAAATGTGAAAGGTAAAGTACATGTCTAACCTCTATACCATCAATACCCCTTCAAAATAATTAGGTACCGGTATATGGTCTTTTAAAAACAGGTGTAATTAAAAAAACATGCAATGAAACCTAAAGCCTGCCGCACACTGGAGCTATGTGCTTAGCAGATTTTCATTTTGGGATATGAAATCAAGCCGAACAATCACTCCTAAGCAGTTATCGAGATCTGATTCGTTGAACAAACTTGAACATGCGATTCTAATTCAATTTCATACTCCAACATGACAATCAGCTAAGCACATAGCTCCAGTGTGCGGCAGGCTTAACAGTCAGAATACTTGACAGTAGTTTCTGCCTCTCTGACCTGGTATGTGACTTATTTTTTCAGAAATCAAATTCACTTGGCATTACCCAGGTACATGGTTGGACTTAACTGGTATGTAATACTTACCCTGAATTTATAGATTGCTCTAAATCCACTAAAAATATTAAAGACACTTTTAATTTTTCATACAACAACAACCATGTTATGGCTACAATATATCTTTTTTATTCCTTTCTCATCCCACACTTTCTCATGTGCCCCTCCACAGTGTCACACTTCATCACAGAATAAAAATATATAGAAGGGCCATGACAGTCAAAACCTTTGAAGTTTTTGTCCCCATAAAGATCGCATTACATATGTTTCACAGCCTGCAGTAACTGTATGCACTGGCCAATCATCATGCTGAACTCGCTGGCCTCTGATAACTGCATATTTTTGCATAAAAATTCAGGGACATGACATTGAACCACTTATGGTCCTTTTGTATAGATCTTCATTCTGTCCACTTCATACAGCCTTGGTTTCTCTTCACCTCTGCTATCCCTCACCCTGGGACATTATTTTCTTTGTCTGGTCATCTTTCCATATACAACAAAACTTTTTTATACCAAATCTATTTAAACCTTTTTTCACAGACAATGTTACCTTGATTTGCAGTACACAGTACCTTTTAGCCAGTAATTTTATTGTTGCAAGCAAGATAAAAATACTGGCTAATAGTTAATAATGCATACACCCATTTCCAACAGCACCACCACCAGAAACCATCCCAGACTTTACTCTGTTTAATGGAAAACAATTTAACTACTAAACTAGTGATTCATTACACTGAGAGAGCTAAGCAGTAGTCAGTGAGGAGTGAATTACACAAATAAGTATTCCTTTTATGTGGGCATTGAATATATTTTGCTATACACACCTCCCAGATGGGTAATACCCGGTGACTTTGGAGTGCCTGGTCCAAAATCTGATTTTGTAAGTGGTGTCATTTTCTGTGGCCGTTTCCTCGAGTACGTTCTTATTATGGTCGCTTTCAGCGCCTTTCCATTTAAACCAGGAATATCCCAATTATCAACTGTTTTTGCATGAGTTTTTAATGGTGAATGATCTTCCTGACCATTCTCTTTGACTTTGTCTTTGCCTTTGGTTTGTAACTGCCTTCGTGTTCGGACCATCTCTATTCTGGTGAAAGAATTGCAGTAAGAATTAATTCCTATTTCTTGCTTTAGTTAAACACGATTAAAAAAACACAGCAGATTTATCTGGCAGACAATGACCCCGTTACTTACCGTTGTAAAATAAAGCGTCATTTAATGGGACAAAGTCAGAACATACGCGTGACACTGACATCCTCAAAACCTCATTCAGAGTTCAATAATCCGCATTTATTTTACACCCATTTTAATTTGTTTTATATGCCAAACAAATAAGCTAGTGCAAGTTAACATGTACAACAATGAAACTCTCCAATGACTTATTTCTAATATTTGATTCAGTTCTTTTGATTAACGGCAAAAATAATAAAATAAAACCAAATGCAGCTAAATCTCCGTCGCAGCATGTCCGATTCACCGACGACGGCCGGTGGTAGTGGTTTTGTTGCGAAGTTAAAACAAGCCTTGTGATTGGTCGAGAAAAGACAATCAGTTCTGCAACAGCCAATCAAGAATTACTTAATAAGAATGAAGAAATTCCCGCCAAAAACAATTTGGCCTTCATCTTTGTTGCTCACTTTGTTGTCGGTATATTTTTTAAGAGCCTTTTTGAAAACTGGGATACTACACCCATTATATACTACAAAGGTGAGTGTATAATTACTTAAAGTGTCCCGAAATTCGTTTGTTAAAGTATTTAACTTAAACTGAATTTATTTTAAGACATGCAGTTCACACGAGAGCGCGAAGTACGTTCACCTACATCATATCAAACAGTTCCTTGTTCGCCTTTTTTGAGGAAAGACCGTCTGTATTGTGCATCACCACCGCCAACTGTTCCTGATGTTGACACAAAAACACTTCCAGTACAACACAATGGTAGGTAAACCAAATATCCGAAAAACACGTTGCTAGTATAGCGTACAATATGAATATATGATGTCAAGATGATGCCATTGCTATAATTATAAATAAAATGTTAACGGGGATTATATATCTCCATTAACATTTTATAGTAATGATATCGTTTTGTCAAAGTCTCAATTGTCACTGACGTGGCGTGTGTCTCCAAGCTTGGCCTATGGCTATGCCATGGCTATGGCTAGTACACAAGCAAGTCTACTAAAGTACTGTAGAAGTGTACTATTTTACTCTGGCAAACGCTAGAACGAATCTGTTTTCAAATAAACCTTTTCAATTTTCCAGGAAAATTCTTTGGACCCATAAAAAGTGCAGTAAGTTTACAAATGACAAAACTAGGATCTGAGCTCCCCCTGAAAATCGATCATGGCGTTTGCTTCTGCTTGTTTGCATGTAGATTGTAATTATACTTTACTTCGTTCCTAAATTTAT
>JAOBAZ010121218.1:0-11217 GCA_026546875.1 Pteroeides caledonicum | reverse complement strand
ACATACACATACACATACACATACACATACACATACACATACACATACACATACACATACACATACACATGCACATACACATACATATACATATATGGAGGAGTGCTCGCGCATGAGTAACATCAAAAATTACTGTCCTGTTCTTGTCATGGCTATCAACAAAGCTTGTTAGGCTTGTTTTCAGATTAGTGTTCAACATTCGATGAGTGTCTGAAAACTGAAGTTGCTTTGGACTAAACCATTATAAGGTCAAGTACAAAGGAAAATGGTCAGCTATCAAGTGAATCCAAGTTGTGGTCGGCTCAATGTCGGTTATCACTGTACGTGGCCGTGGGTCGACGTAAAGGCTGTCGGTATATAACTGTCAAATTCTGAGTAAAAACAGCAATTAAATTGTGGTTAACTGAGAATTTTCTCTAACCTTATAAGTTACAAATCAGGACCGATGCATAAATATACTACCGTGTTTCCTTGCAGTTAGAGGAAATTGTTACATTACGTTATTTTCAGTGGAGAAACTCTTTTTTTCTTTAATTAAAATGTATCTGTGATATTATTCTTCCGTATATAATGTTACAAAGAATCTTATACATGTCAATCATTAAAACAGAATTATTCGAATTCAATAGATAATGATTGAAGTTAAGGCGAACATTGCTGGTGCAATAAACAGCAATTAAAGAACGGTGAGATATTACCTCCCGGCTACTAGCAACAAAAGTTAATTCGTGCAGTTGCTGCGAAAAAACATTTTAAATTAACGAGGCTGTGACTAATACAAGAGTCAGCTCTCAACGAATATATTTCGAAGGGGTATATATTCCAGCAAGCATCAGTTTCTCTCTTGAATTCGCACCGTACAGTCCTAACCATGCCTAAGAACAAAGTTGAACTTCAAGCAACCGAAAGTGAAAATCAGCAAAACGCGATACTGACAAATAAGTTTATGAGTTTCGTAAGCTGAAAGTGAGAGTAAAGCAAACGGGATGCAAGATTAATTCGGCCTCGGCTGCAAAACAAAATATACAAATTTCAGAAATTTTACTAGCAGTCGAACATATGGAAGCACGGTGGCACAAACGTTTTAGCACAATAAATAACACAAGAAGCTAGACATGGATTAAGTAACCAAAAGGAGGTATTAGTCGATGGATTAAAAACTTTTTACAATGATGCAATTGTCAAATACACATGCAAACAGTATCATCCTATTGAGATCTCAACAATAAGGTCGTGTTCACTTCGTTTGAAGGCCTAATTTAACATGGCACACGACGAGAATAAATATTTGTTTAGCCCTCGCTTGCTGTTTGACAAGCTCTTTCAGCCAGGAACAAACGCATACGGGAGGTTAAGTTTGTGGTATTGAACAGGAACAAACAGTATAATGCTTTATTGCTGGGATGTTTGCTCTTTCGGAACCCTTATCCAATAATGACCCCCTACAAGGTTACAAAATTGTACAAGTCGTTACAGCATGTGTAGCTATTCCGTATAACAATCTAAAATTACAATATGGGTTATTAATATTGCAGTTTACGTTTTCTAAAATTTACAAAATTGTTTAAGTCCTAGTGATTATGCCGTCTAGAATTTTGTTTTACAACGAGCTCGGTCCGTTCATTTTTCACGACGACATTAATTTGAACGATATAGATTCCAACGAAGATTGCAGTTGTTGTATAAATTAGTTAACTATACTTAAACCCTTTAACTACCAGACGTCTTTCCTGATTTCCAGTAAAACTGTCTGTCGTTAGACAGAACAGACCACTAAAATATGCGCTTTTGGTCGCTGTACAAAGAAAATGGCAGAAATGCTTAAGGCTGTGGTCACACTATGAATGGAAATTGGCTTTGTATCGTCTAGTTGTTCTGCACTTAACTTTTGCTATGACCATTTTCTTATACTGATGCTTATGTTGATCCCTATGTCACAAGCTTGACTGCACTTTTTTGTTTTGCCTTTTGTTAGTTTTGTATCTCCTTATAGAGTTAAACATTCCACTATACAAAACCTCTCATCTTGTAAGTGAAATTGTCTAGAGTAGACTGACTAAGCTACAGGATATTTGATTTTGGTCGCTCTAGAAGAGAAATGTTTTCAAGAATTGTACACCGTAAAAGTTAGCTAGGGTTAGCTCGTTTCACTGCTAAAACTACAGCTAGATTTGTCTCCCTTTGTCAAGTAAAATAATTTGGTACTAAACTGGGTAATTGTGTACGATGTAGCAAGTATTATTTACAATTTAGCTATACGCTGTCACTAATGACGCCGCGCCGAGTAGTTGACGATGATTTCCATTAATTAATTAATTAAATGCAATGAACTTTAAACAAGAATATCCGATTCCCTCAAAGTTTTTACCCTGGAAATTTGGCAGTCAGTTTGGCTACCAATATGAAGAAAGAAAATTTACAAATTTTACTTGTCGGGTGACCTTTAAGTTAAGTTATTTCATATTGCTATTTCATATATGAACTTATCTTTGGAATTGTAGAATTTTCATATATGAAATGGGCATAGTAAAAATGATATCCGAAGCTTCATTTCACATATGAAACCAAATTCGTATAAAAACTAATTTCATATATGAAATTTTTATTTTGTATACCGGCTTATAAATAAATCATTATTTTACACACGTATCCCATCTTTGTAATCAAAAATTTAATCGAAGTTTGCAGGGATACCTTTGTTAAGTTGTTACTGCCAACTTACTTACGATTACTCGTTAAGTCATGAAAACACAATGAGAATCTTGGTCGTGTAGGAAGTTATGCCCTACAGTCTTGAATCCCACAGACATAAATTTTTCGATCATGTCCCTTAGCAAATATACTTTTCATTAGTCGAATACTTGATAGAATTGCATGCATGATGTGAACGCTCGTATTTGGCAATAATTTAAAAAAAAATTATAGTCATGGAAATCACGGACGTTTTAATCCATTTATATCATACCTGAATTATATATAGCATTCACCTCGTGTCACCACATGTTGTATCAGATATAAAAATCTCTCGCTTTCGATCCGCGCTTTTATCACATGCATTACGGTCACCCTCTTGTTCTAATGTACATACATATATACGACTTAGTAAACTCAAATCTTACCTGTACATGAGAATGGTTAGCATTGCAAGGCAACTGGTGCCAGACACTGATCTGGAATATTGTTAAAAAAATACTGTCAAGAAATAAACAACGCTCTTAAAAGGAAAACAAGGAAAAAGCTAGAGCATATGAAACTAGAACTCAGGCATTTTCTCACTGGAGCAAGTGTCAAGGTTTTTGCATCATTTACATCACTGTTAAGACATTGTGCAGAACAAAATTTTTGCGCCTGTCTGACAAATTAAGTTTCGCATTATCACACATATACTTTCGGCATGTGGTTGTAAATTAAGTGATAATTTTGTAATTAACTTTAGCAAGGATGAAATGGGACGACACATAAATATTAACTCGTAGGCGTATATAAGAACGTTTTTTGAACCATTCTGTCATTTCCATGACTATGTGCAAGGAACTGAGTTAACCTCATTATCACTACCGTGATCAGTGTAATTTAATTCATAAGGATTGCCTAATAATGAAGCACGTCGAAAACGCTTAGGTTTTGGTGAAAAAGCATCGTACGTTAATTTAAACAAATATCACTTATAAATCTAGTCAGCAACCAACTTTAAGTTTAAACCTCTAATCTCTTCGAGTTTATTATAAGATAAATCAGTGAAATTCACGAATTGGATGCAGACGTCAAAGCCTGGGATAATATTCTATGAAAACATGTAAATAATTGACCTAGAGTGCAATGGGGCGCTTTAAAATAGATTGTAATACACGTAAAACTACACAACAACCAAGAAATATGCAATTTTGCATTACAATGATCAAAAAATGTTATTTTCGAGTAAAATCTTGTTTTCACCGAGAGAAGATACAATTATCATCTTCACCGTGTAATGTTCTTTTTATTGTACAGTCATAAATAGGTTGAAACTTAAACCAGTTTAAAAACACAAGCATATTTATTGCACCCTGCCTGCCTGCTTGCCTGTTTACCTAACTTTACCTGCCTGCATGCGTGCCTGTCAGTGTTTATAGGCCTATATACCGGTATCTATATACAAATTTTCTCCAGGGCATATAAATTCTGTCGTTCACTAATACTATGTTATATATTTTATATTTTATATTTTATAATACTATGTTATACACTTGATATTAAACCACAATAAAATGTCAAGAGTGTGCAAAATGAAGGCAATACTGGTTGCTAGCAATATCTGCTATCCAATTATTAGAACACAGCAAGAAGTCAAAACGCTGGTAAAAAACGTACAGCTACAGTAGTTTTAATTAATTTATAGCCCAGTCAACTCGGTACGACGGGCACAAACTCTCCGTATTTAACTATAATAGCATCACCGCTCAGAATTTTGTTTAAATTTTCTCGATATACTATATATATTACCTTCCTAGGGCAAACATCGAAAGGCTTTGCAGATACTTGATCGGCATTTGTCTAATGGGAGATTGTAATTTTTATCTTGTAATTATTGCAGTTTTCTATTTGATTTCTTGCTGGGACGCTTATATACTTGATTGATAGATTAAAACGCAGGTGAAACATGTAGTTGATACTAAGGAGCAGGTCTTATAACAAAAAAGATAGGTAATTACTAGAAGTCCCTATCTGCGTCGGTACCTCTGAGGTCTCCCCGTATTTCTGTATGTTCGCTTGCGGCCATCATCTAAGGTTTACAAATATACGTATGTATCGTGTATTTAAAGAACGCTTTTCTTTAAATATACGATACATACGTATACGTCAACATTGTTAATTGAATTACAATCGGCCGATATACAGATTTTTCAGAAGTGCAATATTAGTTATCCAATGGTAAACGAAGTAATACGAAGCATGCCAGAAAAGTCAAACATTTTGTTACAAAAAATAAACCCTTCTAATTTCTCGCGAGACTTAGGGAGGCTATTTCATCGAAACAGCCTGCCTAAGTCTCGCGCACGTCTCCATTCTTTTCCTACCCCATTCTATGCATCCATGGAAAATCGCCAGCAGTTATTAATACGAAGTTCGACCCAAAATGGCGACGCGTCTCTCAGGCAAAAAGTACCGAACACTTACAGCACTGTGGGAGGGAATGTTACTATGTAGTGGAACAACCAAGTGTCATTTTTACATGAACCTCCCTAGGTTCTTGCTTGTGCAAACTGACCCCATTAAGCAACGAAAAACTCCTTTTCGTTTACTTGCTTTGTTGTTGAGATATTCCAGTTTGTTTACCAAGTGCATGCTCATTGCGTCACACATTCATGTATAATAAGTAACACATGAGAAAACGTAATATCTCTGTGTTTGCCAACTAAAATTTCTTCCGAAAATACTTTGTATTTTACTGGCATACCAGCATATTAACACACAGATTCTCAGGAGGTTTACTTCAGTGACGCTGGATATATCTAACATTTTGTTCCAACCCATTATGCAGTGTGACGTAATTAGCATGCACTTCACGTGTTGGAAACAAACCGAAATATCTCAAGAACGAGATAACTTACTGTATAGTTTTACGAGCTCTTTCAGGTGAAACAATAACAATTTTCGCTTCAAAGGCACTTTAATGTGTGTATGTCTCCAAAATCTTACTCTCCCATTAAACTGAAGAACTTTTAAAAATGTAAAGTAACGGTTTTTGTAGATTTTTGCTTTATAGCTTCGTCCGACTTTGAGTTATTTCAGTGTGTTTAAGATGTGCATTACCTTAACTTACATAACACGTGAATAATGGACTACAACATAACGTTATATCTTAGAATATCATTGCTTTAATCAGTTGAACTCACTTGAAATCTGGAGGTGTGGTGTCAAAGGTAAAAGTTAAACACACATTCCCCAAAGCGTTACATTCAATTATATATTAACTGAGATAAAATGCTTTTTGCGATAAATCATTACATGCACATGCGACCAAATGTAAGCTAATTTATTTTACAAACAAACTGGAATTCAAAGACGAAGCAATAAGACCAACATATACACAAACGGTTATTTTGCAGGTTTAAAGTTCCTTCGATTGGTGTTATGACAGGTTCTAAACTTGAGATTCAAGTCAACGATAACAAGACAAGATAACAAGACAAGTTGGAGAAGGACTTTGTAATCGTAATAAAAAAAAAGTCGAAATAATACTTATTCCTCTTGGTTTGTTATTATTTCAACGGCATAATTTCGAGTTTAAGAAGATGGTTATCAGTCGCAGTTTGTTTTATTATTTCTATTTCTGCACATTGTCGGGTCAGGTAAAGGTTGCCGGTAAAAACGGATGAGTTCGTTTTGGTTGTACCTTTGCATGACTATGTAAGAATATCTGACACTGCAAAATAAATTACCACAATGGTTCTCCAATAACTTCCAATGAAAGGTTTTTCCAATCCCTTGGAAAAAATTCACATGTTGAGTTCCAAATCCACATGTGATTCACGTGTGAATCACAGCGTGGATTTAGTGTGATCACATGTGAATTTGGCGATTGTCATCTTCATGCATGTGATCAAATAATATATTACATTTATCGTTATATTTCACTATTCCTTGCCAATGCTACTATGCTAATGTCGATATATTATTTGATCACATACATCAAAATTACAATCGCATGCAAATCATCTTGTCGCCTAGGTAGATCTTAAAGTGCGAATGTCATGGAAAACTTTAGATTTTAAGACGTGGTTTAAAAATTAAATCAAATTAAATAAAATTACAATACTTCTAAATTTAGCACGTGTATAAAGCGCGCGAATTTCGTGTTTGACGTTATAAGGTAAATAAAAACTCACACTTCACATTTTAGACATCACAATGTTTATAGTTATGACCTCTTTTCGTTTCCAGCCAGATGGTTTAAGTGTTTATTCACATTGCTTGCTTTTCCATATGACTCAAGGGCAACGATTTATCTTAAATGTCACGCTATATTTAGACCTTCAATTTTTTTACAGCACACAAAACGTTTGTATAGAGAAGTAATTAACCGAACAGCACTTGAGCACTTCACACACGTATTGGAACAACCGATGATCTTTTAAGATAAAATAAATTTTCGCGACTCCTGCGCATTAATATCGCTCGACTTATTTTCGGACTACTCATTCGAACAATTTATCAATTTTGTTTTTTACAAACACCTGAGACTCCACTGCTTACGTTTAAAAAGTCAAAAGGTGTCGGGTTTTACGACTTCATCTAACAGCGTTTGCAATGCTGTTTGATTAAATTAGAGCCAGGTAACAGTTATTTAATACTGACGATTTGAAGACCGACATGGTTAGGGAATTGGATGCGTTAACAGCTTGAGGAAATACATAGGTGTGTAATTAAATCTTTTTACGGCGTAATACAAAGTAAAATCCGCAATATCAACGATAAAATTAACCACTCGGGGTATTGATATAAAAACCAAACGATCCGGCTAAAAAAATAGCGAATTGTGAAATATTTACTTTTTCACGTATTCCTCTGAGGATGGTTCTCTAGTCATTGCTCTTTTTTTATGTTGACAGCTTTGTAATATTTGAAAAAGCATGCTTCGGAGAATATCTTGAAACTCACTTGTAAAAGACGCAATTCGCGAAAGTGATATTTCAAATGTTCCAACGCTTTGAAATCGTTTTCACTCAAAATGTTGGTCTTCGGAGTGTGCTCTCTGTTCTATTTCTTGAAATTGTGTTTCGGCAAAGTCTCCAGCAATATTTTTTACAACTTAGAAAGTGTAAATTTTAGAAAATTTTAGCATTTTCTTATACATGGCACGAGAAGCGATATACATACGCCACGGAAATGAAAAAAGTCGGTGTCCACTGCCGCTTTTGTCAACGCCTAATTTGTACGGTTACAAATATATTCCAATGGCTACCTGCATCGGATATGTTATATCATGATGGTATGGTTATTTTCTGATTTTTAACATGAAAGCTGTTAGGGAACATTTCTTGTGATACGCAATGAGTGTTAATAAATGTTTGTATATATAGACAACAAATGAAATCAGTTGTTATCGTTTTCAGTGCCAGTAATCCACAAGGCGCGAATGGCCAGAAATTAACACCGAAATGTAAATTTACTGACGTGGTAATTTGATATAAACAGAAAGAGTCGAGTACATATGCTAAGTACAGCAGGTGAATTCATGGCGGCAAAAACGTTTCTTGGGTTTTGTAAACAAAGATGTTATATAGATAAAAGTGATTGAATATTTCATTTAACATTAATTACAAACGGTTTAACTTACGCCCACTGTGCACTACAATAGATACCGCTCTAAGTACTTTTTACTTGACTTATCGAAACAATAAATCATTTATGATCGCACTCGTAAGCCTCCTATATGTAGGTTGTTTCCCGAAAGTCTCCTACGGGCAAGTAAAATAGCGTCAGTTTAATAACATGGAAAAAAGGTATTTCGTGCCAGGGCTTATAATATAACTTAAATAATCCAAAAGCGCTGATTGGCTAATAAGTGTGCAGAAAAAGTGACTCAGGCACGGACTTTTCCCGCCACTGGAACTTTGGTTTCAAAATGTCAAGCTCTAGCTCAAACAATAGCCAGACAAATGGAAATACAATCCAACGATGAAATAGACGCATTAGTAAACAATGCGCAAGCGCAAAGCTCAAGAAACACAGCATTATTCGGCATTAAAATATCAAAACTATCTGTTGCTGTATTTTAGTAAATTTCAGATTTTTATCAAGAATTATATTAAACATGTCGTTATTTATATTTGTCGCGGTGTCATATTGTAAATCAAATACTGCATACGTATAAGTTCTGTGCATGATCCTCTTATATATCTGGGTACTTACTCGACTGTTCAGAAGCTAAAAAAACACGCGCCTACGGCACGTAGGCGTGTGTTTTTTTAATTATTATTACCATAAATTAAGGTGCAAAATAAATAAATAAATTGGTGGTTATCAACCAGTAACCGAGTTACGTCATCAAAAACCAAGATGGCGGCCTCGACGGCCTAAGGTTCAACTTTGAAAGTAAATTTCAAAGGGAAGATACAGTTAAGATAAATTTAATGCAAATGAATCTTTATTTCAATCCATTTAGATGTATTTATTACTTATTTCTTTTCTGATCGGAAGATGAGGGATTCTCCGTAATCTCACATTAGTTAATTGCGCTAACTTGAAGTACAAGTGACGAAAAATTAACTTGGTCTTAAAAAGTCTTTTGAGAACAATCAACACCTCGTGTGTTACACGCTTCTCGAGTATTCTTCCAACATTCCCCCGAGTGGGCTAACGAGATAGCTTTAAACCCTTTCTGGACGGCAGCTCTACTTAGGCAAGTAAAATCGTCTGGCGTTAGCCTACGTAAAATAATAAAAATCAACTGCGGTCCGAAAAGGATTAAAAAGTGTCAATGTTCCCTCAAAGTATGATTTACAAAAGCATACACAGATAAAGATCTTTTGACATTCGGTAGCGCCATTTTGCGCTTCATGAAAATG
Source organism: Pteroeides caledonicum (assembly GCA_026546875.1). Taxonomy (NCBI): domain Eukaryota; kingdom Metazoa; phylum Cnidaria; class Anthozoa; order Scleralcyonacea; family Pennatulidae; genus Pteroeides; species Pteroeides caledonicum. Next base: position 1,666 of record JAOBAZ010121218.1, on the reverse strand, counting down.
CGGAGACTTATGCATGGGCCCAGTGACGTTATAAGATAATGAACTGTCCTTGAACTGACCACGCAGTTATTGAACGATGACCAAAAAGGTCGCAAAAACATTATAACATAGACATGACGTTGTGTCGTATGAAATAGTGGTAGTACAGTCAATAAAGCGTGGGCCTTTTTTGTTTACCGTCATACACGAAACTTGCGCGCTTTCTACTTAAATTCTCTTTTCCAATTTATAAGCCGTTTAAGCACAGTCACAATTACAATTTGTAGGTGACTGCGCTACGTTGTAAAATTTCCATAGCGTCGCCCTATGAAGTCCAGTTTTCAAATACTAAAACATCTATTCTCTAATATAAAAATCATTTAGTTTCTTTAGAGGTACAAGTTCATGGAATGGACGTTATAGTTACCGGTTCTTTTAAAGTCTTCGGTTTTGGGCACGTAAACACCTTATCAGGCAAAACTAAAGCTTGTTGTATAAATAACCTTATCTTTAAAGGGTCACTTATGGCTTGGTGTCACGGTGTTGTAAATTAGTGGTTCCAATTATTTTTTTTTAATTAATTTATTTTTCCAACTATCTCAAAACTAAACGTTTCGCCGGCTCGTTATAAAAGATAACAAAAATTAATTACAGCATGTTAAACGTGAAAATACTTGTTTATTTTGCAAACATTCTACCTAAAACATAGCGAAACGCTAACTCCTATTAAAATAAAGTTTAAAAGACAAATTCTTAATTTTATATCAACATTATCTTAATGCTTGACGCTTACTGGGTTGCTTACTACTAAAATATTACTTTCAAATTAGTGACAGACTTTTTAATTACACATATGACATATAATATATGAGTTTAGGCTTTAGAAATGTTATTAAATGTTCTTGTTTTCATTTCGGATTTTGTAAATTCTCTTTATACCCAGCATGACCAAATGAAATTGAAAACAAACAAATTTGGACAAGAGTTGCAAGATTTTTCTTCCACGGCCCAGTGTTGCACTAAATCCTGACATCTGATTAGTTGTTCAGTTTCGCGCCTTTCATATAATAATACAACTCACTCCCTAACGGTATTCCAACAAAGATATATCATGTCAAGTAACATTCCGAATACGGTTTGCTGTTTACCATATTTGAAAATTTTAATTGTTAACTCAGTCTCGCGAACATTTACATGTACAAATCAATAAAAATTGGTCTGTTTGTGTAAAATGGAAAATCTCAGGGCCATTGCAAAATTTTACGCATGCATGCAATTTTTTTTAGCTTTTGAGGAAAAATAAACCTGTTATTTAATGCCCTAGCTTCATGTGTAGTATAGAAATGAACTTATATATTATCATATAATCATTAGCATATAGCATTTAAGTAAGAGGTCGAATAGAAAACAACCCAGTAATTAAAATTAAACTACAATCTGGTGAGAGATGCCGATAAATTATTTACCAAGCCGTTTGATGTTCGCCCCAGGGAGGTAATATGCTGCACGGTGATGCCATATAGTTAAATACAGAGTCTGCGTTATACACATTTGAGCGACGTTTTGACTGCGTGCTGTGTTCACAGCAGTTAGATATAATAGCACATAATATTAACCCTTTATTGCATAATGTCTACTTTTAATATTTTACTCTGGCTAACGCCAGACGATTTTACTCGACATTGGA
>JAOBAZ010121107.1:0-11221 GCA_026546875.1 Pteroeides caledonicum | reverse complement strand
CACAGTATCTCAATTCAAGGTGTGTACCTGCCACCTCAGCCAGTTGACAACTTTGCCTGCTTCAGCACGGTGGTGTAGCAAGGGGTGACACATCTTCACCTGCTGTATTTTAGTTAAAGTATAATTAAATAATATTACACAGATTGCAGTAGTGGCAAGACTAGCTAGCTTAACAGCTTGGTCCTGCTACAGTATGCAGATTTCAGATCATTTTAGAAATTCATTCTTTTTACTGTTGTCAAACATGGAAATACTACAATACCGTAGCATGACCAAATTGTCAGGCTGGATTTGTGACCTGGTTGCAGTATATACTTGCATTTTATCATTGTCTGCATGAACAAAATAAATTGCTTTACATACTAAATGACTTTCATAAGACCATGTTTGTGCTTTATATAAGTTTATGAACAGAATATTCAATTAAAAAAATTGGGTTTGTGTGTTTATCTTGCTGTGATCATTTTTCACATTTCCCTCCAGCAGCATTTGACCTTGCTCTCACTGCTCCAGGTATTTGTCTTTGGAAATATCCCCAAGGTGAGGAATTTACAACCAGCCACTTAACAGATTTTACGCTGGCTAACACAATTTTACTTATCCCATATTGAGAGTACATTTTGATGGCCATAGTAGACTGCCATAATTTGATATGGGTGGCCTTTTACTTTGCTGCAAAATACAGGTGCCTGAGAAATGCATGGTACACACTGCTGTGTATAACATAGGCTACCATGATGCTGTATTTTTCTCTATATGCAATATATGCACCGGATACTGGTCAGAGAAATAACAGGATACTGGATACCGGATGGTATTACTATCAGTAATTATTCATATTCAAACTAAGTAAATATTCTGATTTTTTTGAACAGAAGTACAGAAGTACAATGATGGTAGCAGTGGGAGGGGTGGTCTGGAAAGATGGACATGACTATTATACATGTTCAGTGATTGTGTTAAGCAATTTGGTTTGAAATTTATTGTGACATGTACTTGGGGTTCTAAACTTTTGTATTATCATAAAAGGCAATACTTAAATGTAGTCTATAAATTTGGTGAAAGCACTAGTGTATATGGTTAAAGTCAGGTTAATTATTACCGGATACCAGATAGTACTGGATGGTTTGATTTAACTGGATACAACTCTCTGGATCTGGAACATCCCTAATTTAGAAGTACAGATTAAGCACATGATAAGAAATACATGTATGTGCTTAATTTGTGACCAAGCTCTTGGCAATGGCCTCTGTATACTGTAGCTTGGTATGAGTGTTGCCATGTACAATGCCTGGAACCGGTAGTGGGTTCTATTGCCAGCCGCAAGGTCCTGTAGTAACTTTTTGCAACTGCTCTGGCCCGTATAGTTTAAATGTATATTTACATTCAGCACTTATTCTTACCGTGTTTTTCTATACAGTGTATGTTGGTGTATGTTTTCCAGAGTAAAAGATAGACTACACTATAGTTACATTTAGCAAATTCTATATTGCAATTGTTTTTTGAATTTAACCCATGCACTGTCTGCTGGCCATAAATGGCCACTTAAGAGATTTTACTCTCTCTAACTAACGCCTGATAATTTTACTTACAAGATCAAAAAGCGAAAAGGTGCATCAGAGCAAACAAATTTGCTCTGGTGGACCACTGACAGAAAGGCTGGCAAAACTTTACACACATTTGGCAGTCTACCATCGTTTCACTTTTTTATTTTGTATTAATTAATACTGCAACACCTAATCCCTTTTTGAGTGGATACAATAAATATTTTAATACCATAGATGAAGGCTAAATATGATGCAATATGTCTGGTTTTATCTATTACAGTATGTTGATGTGAAATACATGTAGAGTTGAATAAATTGTGTGGATTAAAACAATATGTAAAATAAAATATAGTAACCATGTAATACTATTGTGTTTATTGATATGTAAAAACACATATGCCATTATAGTAAATTTAATAAACATTGTACCATCAAGATGATAATTGACACATACTGTATGTATGATTACAAAAAATCACATAAGTATGTGTAATTATCACTTTTATTAGTGGTGAAAAAATCAATATAAAACAGCACTATAATTTTATAATAAAATATTTTTATTATCAGGATAAAGTAAGTGGAGTGATTATTGTGCAAAGCAAGGCAGATCTCAATCATAATGGGATCACATTGGTTATGGATGGTATGGTTAACTTACAATTAAGTGCAAAAAGTGTTGGTGTTTTTGAAGCATTTTACAATTCAATTAAACCAATTACGTTGGTTAATCAGGTGGTGGAAATTCAAAAAGCAGGGAAATTATACCATTCTTTTTGTCATTTACTTGTTTATTTTCAGTAATTTTTTATTATTAAAGGATAATAATTTTATAATGTGATAAATAATATAATGATAATAATGTACATTAAAATTTTAAACAAGCCACACTTAGATAATAGATGAGTGAGATCAGTCAGATTTCAGCCAGTGTCGCTGTCAATGGGTTAATTAGCAAATAAGACCTACTTAATCAATGGGTATGGTGGTATTTACCCAATTTTGCCAATCAATCCTCATGCTTCTTTTGTAGCTTGCCTAATAACACAGATCGTTTAACACAGATCAAGATTGCCATTTATATATTACCTTATGCAAACTGGTGGGCATTCAAACTGTCAATGCTAATTTTTTCCCCATCTGTTTGGGGGTCAGAATTAATTTTGCATGGTATTGCACATTCTAGACTGTAAATGTTCTTGGTTTACTCATACAAGTACAGTGTAATAAAATATAAAGTAGGCCTACATACCCTAAGTTAGTACTGATATTTAGGCTCATGCAAGTGGAGGTTGCATGTTGTTATTTGATAAACTAAGAAAACAATCAACAAAACTGCTGGTACCGTAGTGAAAGTGCAACATCTGGGTAAATATAAATATCATGACAATAATAGTATGGGTATATTTATTTCGGTTTTTAATATTAGGCTTTGTTGTTGTTTGTTACTTGGATTTAAGTGACTGTTGTGTTGTTTTCTGTATATCCACACCTGCTGGAAAAACAGAATTGCCTTTTGAGATTCCTTTGACAGGTAAAGCAAATAAACAAATGTACGAGACATATCATGGAGTCTTTGTAAGTGTCCAGGTGAGCTACCCAAAAATATAACACTAATACAATAATACAATAATAGACAGTTAATTATTGCCATCATTACAAGATGTATAGTTTTAACAAAGTGTTGTTTATTTTTTAATTTTTGAATCGAAAACAAGCGATAATAAATTTAGTTCATGACGTTTTGATGTCATCTTGACATCATTATCAAATGTTACAAATGAATCGTTTACAACTTAAATGACGTTTACAAATAACTTATCTACTCACGTATTCAAATATAGATGTAAAACCATCGCTCAACAAACAATCCGACTCAGTAGTCGGAAAACTTCTTGGTTAAATTACATTCATGTATATGTGTTTTTATGTGTATTATTTTCGTAGTAATGTTTGAATTTTGTTCCGCGGGTTTTGAGAATTAGCGCCTTTTCTATGTTTGAATACGTGAGTAGATAACTTATTTGTATGTTTACGTCATTTATAAAGTTGTAAACGATTCATTTGTAAATGTAATGTAATTTGATAATGATGTCAAGATGACATCGAAACGTCATGAAATAAATTTATTATCGCTTGTTTTTGCTTTGTTGATCAGCCTTATACTTGTACAATTTAATAAAAACTTTGATTGAATCGCTTTGAACTCCTGAATCTTAATTTGCTTTGCACCACCATAACGATACCTGTACCTTGGGTACATGGTCGCCAATTTCCCGGTACTGATACGCCGCGTTGAGTACAGCACTTTGGCTAAGGATACCCGAGAAGACTAATTAACTCCAGCGTTTTTCAAAGATAAACCAAAAAAACACCAAATATATTTTTTATTTCCTATTTGTGACTTTGGAATACATTCTTGGGGTCCACTCACTTAAATTAAGGTACAGCATTACAAACTATGTAATATGTCGGGTAATTATTGATAACGCGTCCTCTGTGCCTCGGGAGGCCGGGAGAGTTCCCTGGAGTTTCAGGGACATTTTATTACTAATTTGCCTTCAGCTAGGTTACTTGGTTTAATTACATTTAATACTTTATTAATTTATTTTATTTTATTAAATAGTTTTGTATTTAGTACATTTATTTACGTTTCCCTTAGATTTGAAGAGATTTTAAACATGCAAAATCTCTAAATTTTTCCATTAACCCTTAGACGCCTAATTTTTATTTTCTTTTTTTCATTGTTTTCTCTTTGTCCTTGCTTTTGTTTTTGCTTTTGTCGTATTGTTTATGCATTATACTGACTGGGGTCGTTTGCGACCCCTACCGGCGGAAAAGGGTTAAAATGACAAGTTCTGAGAGTAAAATATCAAATAAATCTCAACCAAATTTAATAAAATTTGTGAACATATATTTTTTCATTATGTATACAGTCATGTAGGGTAAAACAATCTCATAAAAACTGTCTCAGGCATGTAGAATACCCGAATGTCATTAAGATTACATTCAGAATGAAATCTTTCAATAGAATATTATGCATTGTTGCATTGTTGTGTATAAGTTGCTGTACATAAGTCACAACAGATAACTGATGTTAGTCCCATCGTCAAGCTCTTATTTTTCTTTTATTTTCATCTTTACTTTGAAATCATTTCAAAATGAAATCAAGCATATATCTGACGCATGCGTCCTTTTAAAAATTATGCGGGACGCTTTATTTAATGTATTTTTAGATCAACTCGTCTTGTGATAGCTAAACTTGTTTCATTATATTATCAAATCCAATTGGTAAAAAATTAGCAGGATGTGGTTTTAAAGTTGTTGGTACTGTACAGTATTTCCTTCGATACATAATTCAACAAATTACTGTATATGAAGAAATTAATTTTTTTTCTGTGTTTAGTATTCTCTACGATGTGAGATTAAACGTTCCATGTTGAGCAAAGACCTTCTGGCATCCTGTGAATTTATTGTCGAATATACTAAGGTATCCGCTTTAGGTGTTATACATGTATCTGATTAATACTCGGCGCAACGAGCGGAATTTTTCTTTGTCTTTGCTAATTAGTTCCATTTCCACCCGAGAAATCACAAGACAAAGAAAAATTGCGCTCCGCTCGCAAAATTCCGCCTATTGGATAATCCGGTATTTGCTGAAACTTGTGAACGAACGTTAATTTAATGAATAGCTTTCCGACAAATATCACTCACAGGGGTGGATCTAGGGTAGTTTATGTAGTTTCTGGAAATCACTCAAAAATTCTTCAACTTGATTGGTTTATATTATATTAAGAGTAGTTTCCCTGTATTAAAAGCCCTCTACTTTCTAGGTGTGTCATATTCACTAATGTCATATCATTTACGTTAAAATCAATGTTGTTTACGCTAAAATCAATGTTATATTGTGTAAAATCATTGCTTTCAAACTGCGAAATTTCGTTCATTCTTGACTGATCGCGTACATTTCTAACCTAGCAGGGGTACCCTGAGTCGCATGTTTCGCCATGGTTTTGCCGCGTCATCAGGAAATCATCAAACGCACTTTTGATTGGCTATTGCGTCTGGAAACCACTCAAACGTCTTTCTGATTGGCTATTCCAGAACGTAAACATCTTGGAAACTACTAGCACGCATTTAGTCGACCCCCCGGATAACGTAGATCCAGCGTGTGTCAATGATCCAGCGTAAAAATATTATGAACATGGACTCGTTCATAATGGAAGTTTTACATGTATGACTCGCGGTGATCCTGTTTGTCGGGAGGAGGATTGTTCACCCTACGATTTTGGCTTAGTCTTCGGGGAAATCAGTACTTATACGCCTCAAGACAAGATCAAATTCATTGAAAATGTGTGGAATCCTGATGAGCTTTTCAACTTTCCTGTCACGATAGAAAATGGAAACCTTGCAAGTTCGTTGCTAAATGGCTAAAAACATAACCATGGCTAGTGTACACCAAGTACCTCGATGGTGCGTTTTGTTTACCGTGTGTTTGCTTCGGAGTGCAATGCGGAAGAAATGCAAATAAATTGGACAAACTGTTAAAGTCGCCTGTCACGTTATGGACATCTGCTGCGTCGCGGTTCACCAAGCACTCGAGTGGCAAGTGCGAGATGCCCAGCTTCGCCATGAACGCAATGAGTACTTTCAAACAAGTAATGAGAAGGAGAGCTGCGCCGATTGATCAGCAGCTAAATCATATCATCCAACAGCAAATTGCCAGGAACCGCAAGATTCTAAAGTCCCTGATTTCAACGGTAGGGGCCCACATATTGAATATTTTATCAAAGGAAATCGGGGACAGCAAGTACTTTTCAGTTATGGCAGATGAGGCTGTAGACGTATCAAATCAAGAACAGCTCTCTTTAGTCATCCGATTCTTGGACTTTAATAAAACTGTGCGGAGGAATTTGTGGTGTTTTACCTTTGTGAGGAAGGGACGACAGGCGTTGCATTTAAAGACGTGATACTTGCTGGTATAGCAGATTTAGGTCAGAAAGCTGTCAGAATTTTTCAACAACTCTCCAAAGCGACAGCAGCATTTAATAAACAAGATAAAAGAATTAATGCCTAGAGCCAACCGCACTGTTTTGGTGGATGTTTGCCGTACCAGGTGGATCCAAAGAATTGATGGTATGGACAGAATTGTGGAACTTTTTCACCCTATTGTAACTACATTGGAAGATATTTCTCTAAACAGAGGTTCTCAAAGAGATGGTATTTGGAATCACAACAGTAGGACTGATGCCCGGGCATAGCTTAATGCAATCAATTTTTCTGTTATTGTTACTCTTGTCATTGTTAAATATATTTTCGCTTTAACCAGGCTCTTCCTGTTAAATTACAACAAAAAGCAATGGATTTACTGAAGGCAAAGAAAGAAATCCAACTGTTGACATCAGTTTTAACACAAGTGCAAGCCGACATTGATGTTAAGCACCATCAACGTTTTGAAGAAGCTATTGCCCTAGCAAGGCATGTTGCCATTGAGCCAAGTATGCCAAGAATAGTTCAGAGGCAGGTGTTTAGACATAATGCTGGACAGCTGCATCAAGAGTACTGTACTATAACTATAATCTCATTAGAGTTTTATTAGACCATGTGCTCCAGCAACTGAATACTAGTAAGTAAGTAAAATCTTTATTTCTAGAGGGTAATATACACATAATAGCTGAAAAGCTAATAAACTTGTGGTTCTCAATAATTTAAATTTAAATAATTTGAATTAATTAATTTAAATACTCGATTTCCAGAGGAGGTATTTAATTGCTATAAAGGATTGTCAGTGATTCCAAGTATTTCATTGGTGACTGTCACTGACGCACTTAGGAAGAATAATGTCTTGGAATTCTGTAACCATTACAAACAGGACATCTTAAATTATGCAGGTTTACCAGAAGAACTCTTGTTGTGGGAAAGAATGTGGAAAAGTTGTGCTTATCATGATGGAGAAATACCAGACAACCTGGAAGCTACATTAAAGGTCATTGACAAGGATGCATATTCAAACATTTATTGCATTCTTCAAGTCCTAATAACAGTTCCCATTTCATCAGCATCATGTGAAAGATCTATCTCAACACTTCGCAATTTAAAAAACTATTTAAGAAATACAATGACAGTACAGACTGAATGGACTGGCTTTGATACATTCTCATAAACACAAGGAAATTGACGTTGAGAAAGTTATTGATTTGTTTGCCACATTACATCCAAGACGAATGAGAATGAAAAACATTTTAAATACATATTAATAGTATGTCAAGATATGCATAGGCAATCCTATGCATATCTTGACATACTATTATTTATATTTGCTTTTAAGGATGTTTGCTTTGTTTTTTAAAGTTAAATAAAGGCAACAAGAGTTGACCAGCATTATTAATGGTATAATAATAACCAGATAACTTAAATGGATAGTAATTTACCTATATATTTTTTAGGTGGTGAACATATATTAATATTTATATTATTATTACATATTTATGCCATATTTACAAAGTGTCAGTATATACTATATCTAGTTAGTTGGAATTTACGATAGGTAGTAAATTCCTCTTTTGGAAACTACCCACGAAAATCCTAGATCCACCCTTGACTCAATATGTATATAATAATTTTGTATATTAAATAACTGACGATGCACTTGATTACAGAATGTGTTAACTGTATGGTTGATTAACTCGAGTTATAATGGCTTTTCGGTTTGACTTTCAAAAGGAAGAACTCTAGTCAATAAATTGATCCTACGTAGTTTTGACCGTTTTACTTCCAGAACTCTTGCAAGCTTTCGCAGAAGTTGCTCATGATCGCAGCTACATGTATGCAAGTCAATGCAAATTAAAAATTGACAGTGTCCCTTAAAGTAGCTATACGTTTTTGTATGATTTTGGTGAAAATTATTTTTAATTTTTTGAAACAGTCCCAAAAAACGTTCAACTGTATTCCGCATTATTTTTTAGGATAACTTCCCCAATCAAGTCAGTGAGTTAAAGTCATTAGATTTTAAGATTACACCAGAATCACTTGAGAACGTCAAAGAGGTAAGATTGCTATTTCAAATGTATAGTTTGAAAGTTTGTTGATGGTACAAGATACAGATTTAAAGAAATATTTGATCTCAAGATGTACAGTACCAGTATGTTTTATTTAGTGGCTGGTATGTCAAGTAATGTAATATAAAGTCGAGAGACCGAGAGAAATATTTCTCTAGCTATACAAACAGACTACATCCAACGAGGAGCGAATTTTCAAGTGGGTGCGTACCCCTCCAAAATAATCCAACAAACAATCCCATTTTTAGTTATTTGTCATTTCTATTTAAATTTTTTATTGCTCTTTTTTGTACTAGCAAATTAATATAATTTTGTTCTGTTTTTTCTTAAAGAAAGCAAAAGTTCCAAAGTTCTTAATCAAGGGAAAACTTGATTCGATTAATTGTTGTATTACAAAACCATTCACTGGCGAAGTAAGTATATAGTTAATTAAATGAACGACAGTTAATTTGTTTTCCACATGTATAATGGTTATTCATCTCAGTAGTTTAGTAAATTTAGGTTGTTTTTTAATAGAAAGAAAAATCCAGACATTCACATTCAGTAACACCTCGCAATAGGCATAGTGAAAGTCGTCAACAATTCTTGAGACCCTTTTAAATTCACTTTGAATTTATTTAGGGAGCTATTTGGGTATCCAAGGTCCAAAATAAGTCTCTTTTTACCGCTTGATTAAACATCTAAATCATTCTTGATTGAACAGATAAAGGATTTACAACTGTTGTTGGCACGGGACATTCTACAATAGAACCTGCCGAAACTGAATCAGTAATTGCACTGTCGACAAGTTCTTTGTGCTCGAATGCAGATTTGTTGTTCTTAAAGTATGCTCTAGGAGACGTTTTCAAAAAGGGGATTATATACCCACGAGAAATTGTATCAACAATGAACTGTGAAGCCCCAATAAGTTTCCGAAAGCTTACATGAGAGCGCAGTCGCCCCTTAACTTTCACACACTTAGAACCTTAACAGAAATATTCCTGAACAGAATCTAAAGATGTTTCGGCGGACTCAACATTATTTAAAAAGTTAAAATACTCGTCTGCACTCAGCCTTTCAGCAGCAGCTTTATGTCGCTTTTCTGTAAGGAAATCAATGTTGAGAGGTGGATGCTGTGTATCGACGCTCGTATCGCTGTCTGTTAACACAAATAGGGGAACTTGCCCGGTGGCCATACTGCCCGCAACTGAAACATTTGTCGGTAGATTGAGGTTGTCGGTTGCCATGAAAGGGCTGGGAACTGCGGAATGATTGTGATGGTTGGGTGGAAGTGATGTCAAAGGATGATCGTTGCTATTGAATTTCTCTTCTATGTTTGTAGATCTTTTCGACTGTTTTTCTGATTTTATTTTCGTCAAGGCTCTGCGTTCGACGGCTCGCATTTTTTTCTCGTCTGCGGAATCCTCAGCCAAATCGTCCGACTGGTATTTATCAACAGCCGTCCAACTAGCAGGGCTTTTGTCAGCAAATCGAATCAGCTCATTTCTTTTCTGGACTAAAGATCTAACTCAGTGTTCGCTTTCGATAAATCACCGCTCAGTAAACACTTCGAAACCTTAGCGAGGCTGTCTAACGAGGCCACATTGAATTCATATTGAATTCTATTGCCTTTGACTTTAAATGAACTCGAGGCTTTTGATTCCGTCTTCAATTTTTTAAGTTGAGTGGCGTGAAGGTCTTCCCTCTCATCGAAACTTCTTTTAAAGCTCGCCAGTTTTTGGTCTAGTTTGTTATCCAAGAACTGAGCAAGTTGTTGAAATACTTGTCCAGTGTTAGCCCTTTTTCTGTAGATTGTGTTGCAGGTCCGACGGTTGTGTGCTGGGTTGACCCAAGTTAACCGCCGAAGTTTCGTTATCACTAGGGAGGAGTTCTCGTTGGACGTCCGACATCTTCGTTGAAATCATCAAATTTAGCCAGGTAGCTAGGGAGAGATGCCTTCGAATAACTCTGTTCCCTCAGAGATGCCTTAAATACTCCACCCGTGTAACCCTCATGGGGTTATCGCATTGTTCACTGACAATGCAACCATTGTGCACTTCGTTCCGCTACAAAATACAAAATGTGATATTTTAAGACAAAACTGTGCCATGATCCGAAATGCAGTGAGCCACATGAGAGAACGAACGCAACTCTGTATCGACCAAAATGGAGGACACGTCGAAGGAAATATATAATATTTTTACGTTGAATTAAATTGTTTCGTTTTGTTTTGTAAATAAATTTGGAAATTTTCAAATTTAGCGAAAATTTGTGTTGCACCTAACAGAGTAATTTGGTTTAAAAATGTCATTCTATCGTCTATTCTTCTTAAAAATGTACTGTTTTTTTAAAACCATATCTCGACTACCGAAAAAAGTTTGTAACAAAACTCAAACTGTTTTTTGAAAAATAATACATTGAATTTACCTATGTTTCAAAAAGAATCCCTTTCATTTTTAAAAAATGTAAATGTTATATCCTTTTCTTTTGGGTAGCCTTTTTTGTGGGACACCCTGTATTACAAATTATATATATATATATATATATATATGTGTGTGTGTGTGTGTGTGTGTGTGTGTGTGTGTATGTATGTATGTAAGGGTTAATGAATGGGTAATCGTGTGATATGGGATTTAT
>JAOBAZ010120995.1:0-11221 GCA_026546875.1 Pteroeides caledonicum | reverse complement strand
TATGGTTTCGCTCACTCGGAGAACAACTTTCACCTTTACATATTACCCGAGTACAAAATATCCACCACATATATATACTGTATATATATATATATATATATATAATTAAATTACACTACACTAAATATATACAATTACAGTATGAAACACACGAACCCCTCCCGCCAATTTGGGGGGTAATACACCAACCTGCCTTTCCAAACCAATGAAAGGCAATCACACGCACGAACACTGAAAAGGGTGTCCAAACACACGAGACCAAAAAAAAGATAACCAGAAGAAACCAAGAGTGGCCAACAAAAGCTGGAAAACTCAAGCGGACACTGCTGAACCAAGGAAGGGTGGCTAGAAAGAGCCGGACGTCCACAAGCAACCAGATCAGTAGAGGAACTCGTAGAACTCAAGGTTGTTAAAACACTGTAGATACTCACTGTAGAAATCACTGTAGGATGGACACTGTAGGATGAACACTGTAGAAAACGCCGTAGAAATCCAACCACACTGATTAGCCTTCTTATTTTGATAGGCGTCGCGAACCGGTAACGGTGTGCAAACGCGATGACCATTCGGCGGAGGCACCACCAGGTACTCAGACCAAAAGGGGAATCGAACCACTCTCCTAAAGCCTGGAAGTCTAAAAACGTTCAGAAAAATCAGGGCGCCGCCCGAAGATTGGTAGTACCTACTACGGGACTTTGGCCAGTCGGACGTGGATGAAACTGGCGGTATGATGATAGAATGTTGTTCGATCACTACCGAATGGTGCAGACCATTAGTTAATGAGTGAGGACCAGCCTCGATACACACCTTAAAAACCAGCTTTAAGGTGCGAAATCAACAATACCAGCGGTACCCGCCCTCCAGCTAAAAAGACCAGCTCTGAGCTAGACGGTATACCTACTATTTTTGTAGCAGAAAGAGACGGAGTCGTACGTCGTCGGACGGTGGGATCAGGTTTGGGGCTGGTTTTGGAAGTACGACGTACATCTAGGGTGGGTTTAGGAGCACGCTCGGACTTCGGCTTGGGAGGAGTCTTTTTTGTTTCTGGACCTGCCAGGGTGTTGGGTCAGGGTCTTCGAGAAGAGCGAGATTGGTTGGGTCAACAGCATGCAGGTAGTGGCGGTGGACTGGTCTCTCGGAGCTTGAGTCCGGCTTGTCAGACTCCGAGGAACCTGCTGGTTGATGTAGACGTTTGTGGGCCTGCCGCTCCTCGTACAGCACGAGCATCTGCTCATTGTGGTCACCAAAACTTGCAAACAATCTGTCCGAAAGACCCCCCTCCTGGCCACCAGAATAGGTTAATTGGTCCTCCGGAACAGAATCGCAGAACTCTTTGACAATCCGCTCGAAGGCGACATCGTTTTCAGACACAGTTCCCAATTGTTCGACCCACTGAAAGACTGAGCTTCCTGTACCTGGTCTTCAGGAACTGCCGGTTCGTCAGCGGTGGAGTGACAACTGGGACCAGATGTAGTTGGTAGCTGCTGTTGCTGATCTGACAAAGTTTCGCCGGCCTAATCTACAGGACGAGCAGTCTCCTTGGCTGTCTCAGCGACCTTGGCTGCCAAGACAGCCTCAGCCTCTGCGACAGCCTTGGCGGCGGCTGCTTCAGCATTTTTGGCAGCAATATCTGCCTCGACCAGGGAAGCCCAGTCTGCCTGAGACTTTGACCCCGGAGACGGCGGAACGTCCCCGACCTGGTCTGCAAGAGTTGATGACGAGTCATCAACGGTCACAGAAATCTCAGGTGGAACAGAAGTCGTGTCCTTAGCCGGGGCTGACGGCCTGTCAGACAAATTGTCCGACACCTGGTTTAAAGGGGGTGACTGATTGTCACCGGCCGTATCCAGACCCGGCTCTGTGTCCATTGCAGGAGCGGTGGTGGTGGGAGAGGAGGAGCTCGCTTCCACAGCAGCGTAACTTTGGTGAGAGGATTGAGGAGGGTTGGTTGAACAGGAAGATCAATCGGGGTGGGACCCGGTGGGGGATGCGGTTGAAGACCGCTTTTTTTAAAACAATCCTTTGACACATGGCCAAATGCCGAACAGCGGAAGCACTGTTGCGGCTGACCACGGTACCACGAATAGGCTGTCTGTCCATTGACAGTGAAACGCGACGGAATGCTACGCTTCAAAGTCATACGAAAAGGCAGATTACCCGTATGAACGTCCTTATAAACCTCTCTCTGCCAGCCATGTACCACCCCGTATTTGAAAAGAAATTCCAGTACGGGAGCGATGGGCTGGTCGTAACAGTAACGCATTACCGTTACCCACTTCTTTAACCTTAACGAAGATAACTCTATAGGAAATCTTCGAAAGTTTAAACCCACGTGGTGTAACACTTCGACTTTATCTTCGAAGGCGTACAGATGAATTTTGCGACTTGACATGATCTGAATACACTTAAAGTAATCAGATACTTTAGCCAAGGTCGTGGCAAACTCGCCATAAACCTCAGCTAGTGTAAGGCCAGCTTTAGGACTAGAATGCAAGTTCGGGCAGTGTTGCGACTAAGGCAACGACGGCTCTGTCAGCGGACATGACCAGGAATATGAAGACCCTTGTTGTACAGTCTACGTAAAAACGCGTAGCAGTGTTACTAGTGTAGCACACTAGAGCATGGATCCACCACTAGCGCGCGAGCTCTGGGTCTCATCAATGTAGGGCAATTGGACAGGATGCGATGACTACAATATGAGTCACCTCCGACGCCACAAATTTTGTGGGACATCGAAATCATGCCAGAGTGCTAAAACCGCAAAATACCAGCTACAGATTGATCCGACGGGAATCTCATTTTGATTATAAATATTAAAGCACAGCAGATTACCTTTATAAAAGCCATCAAACAAATACAAGTGAAATAATTTTAAATACATTTATTAGGAGATCTTACGTTTCGTTGTCACTACAACATCTTCAGAGATAATAATAACATAAATGCAAATGCCTAGATATATAATTACATTTAAGGTAACTATGAATAAATTAAAAAATCTCTTCCTTTTTTAGATATTGTTAATCGCACCAATGGATGCTTTTCCACTAACATTTACCGGAAACCAACCTTCACAGGGCTTTTGACATCATTTAGTTCATTTATTCCGATTTCATACAAAAGAGGACTAGTTCTCTCACTTTTAAACCGTTGCTACAACCATGCTCAACCTACACGATTTTTAATGAAGAATTAGAGAAACTAAAACAAGTTCTAATGAGTAACGGATACCCAGAACGTTTTCTCGATAAATATATTAATTCTTTTCTTAAAAACATTTTTGCCAAACCTAACAAACTAGCCACCGTTTCAAAACGGTTAATTTACTTTTCGCTTCCTTTTACTGGTGATCACTTTTCTCAAATTCGCACTCAAATTCGCGAACTTTTTTCTTCGGCCTACCCTCACATTGATATCAAATTTGTCGCGCGTCCATCTGTTAGATTATTTCATTTCTTTCCGTTTAAAGATAAGATTCCATTACGTCTCAGGTCACATGTTGTATACAAATTCACGTGCAAAAGCTCCGAAGCCTCTTACATAGGGAAAACAACCCGACATTTACACACTCGTGTGTCTGACCATACTGGATCTTCCCCCTTTACCGGCAAGAAATACAGCAACCCTTCTCTTACTAGCATTCTTTCTCACCACCGCGAAACTAGACACCCTATCAACTTTACTGACTTTACCGTACTATCCTCTTGTAATACTGAAAAACTAAAGGTACAGGTATTCCCTACCATCGATTGCCAAAAGGTGATCAGAATTGCTTGAGGATGAACTATCTTTGTCACTATTCATTGCAAACACACCTATGGCTACGAAAACGTCCGATATTTTTCTAATAGAACCCTCACAGTCGCGTCAAGTGTTTACATTTGTGTTTTTATCACTCAAAGCAATGCTTGAAGCACTCAGGTGACGTCACTTTTGGGATTCCGCTGAATAACTTGCGCCCACTGAAGAAAGCAATATAGCGGCTTTCTAGTTGGCAATTTTTATGTTACATCTCTGGCTATAACTCGCAAACGAAAATTATTTGAAATGAAATACTTAGTGGTTTTTGTCCGTGCGGTAAGACCTTTAAGGTGGCTCCCTACAGTTTGTATAATATACAAGAGCAGATAGAAGAGACAAATTTATCATCTTATACCATAGCCAAGGACTGTGAAATTACTTTGCCTTTCTGATGAAGACACGGACAACTAAATAACGATCTTTTATGATGTTTGTGGTGAATTCTGTGGAGTAGAATTTTTTTTAATGCAAAAATTGTTTTTTTGAAATAAAAAAAATTCCACAGCACAGAATTTTTTTAAAGTTCTCCTGTTCATGACTTATCCATAACGGAGATGTTTGATTAAAAAAAAATTGGGGGTCACCGAACTCATTTGGCAGATAAATACAAAAAATCCCGATTTGGCGGCCATTTTGAAACGTCACTGTTGCCATAGTAACATTATGTCAACGTCATAAAGGAGTGTTATTTAGCTGTCGGTAACCTTATCAGAAAGTTAAAGTAATTTCACAGTCCTTGGCTATAGTATAAGATAATAAATTTGTCTCTTCTATCTGCTCTTGTTATATTATACAAATAACTGTAGGGAGCCACCTTAACTTGCGCCGCTCTAAGCTTGACCTCGGAAAGAAATCACTGGCTGCAAACACTGTTGCAGTCGCTACTATAAATTTATGTGTTCACTTAAATATCGCGTCTGGCGTGGCAAGCGGGTGAATTATTACATGAAGCAGATCTATGGAAACCAATTTTAATTCAATATTACTTTGTATCCAGACAAATGGCAATTCTAAATTATAACTGAACCTCAAGTGAGATGGGACATACATGTTATGGTCAATGCTGGTCGCCACGGGCGCACGCTGGCCGCGCGGAGGTATGCTATCTAAAACATAAGAACAACATGGAAAATGGACAATTTAAGACTTGCGTTTGCGCCACGCTGCGGCGCAAGTAATGAACGTTATAGTTAATATTACATGAAGTAGATTAGTTACAATCGGAACGTTACAGTTTAATCTAACATAAAGTACATTATGCATAATTTTCGGACTTGTGCATAAAGTTTTAAAGGGCAAGTCTACCAGTAAACTAAAATTTGGTGTTGTTTATCTTTGTGGAAAAACATGCTTGTCATTTGTCCGAGTCAAAAATAAAAATTAATAAAGGAATTATAGAATCCATGCTTTCCGGAAGGTCAAAAACGTGTTAGGTCGGCCGAAATGCCACAACACTGATCCGTAGAATATTCAGAGATGAAATCAACTTGGCTTCGTCTTTATTTCGAATTGGACTATTTATCCAGTCGACAGTATGAAATATTATTGACGATTTTTTGTTGTAATTAAAGTGATTTATCGTTGAACTTTTTGCATACACACTCGTGTATGCAAAAAATATCTGTGTAACATTTTAATTATTATTATTATTAAAATGTTACACAGATAGTAGCAAACTAACCCTAAATTGTCCTGTGCATTACACTGACAGAAACTCTAAAAATACAATAATCATAATATATTTACATTCAAAAACAATATTATTAAAATTAAAGATAATATTAATCTACTTGGAATTGTATTAAAAATCTACTTAATATTATATTAAAAATGTACTGTTATTATTTCATTGTACCTATTTACAGCGCAAGTTAAAGGGCTATTTCTGAATCGATCAGTTTTCCCTTGGAAGTTATAAAAAAGTTGATTGTTCAACCTAGTATCTCTTTCCCTTACTTCCTGTACCATTCTGGGCAATAAGTGATGGAGTTTGTGATCGGGGTTGGACATACCCTTTACTAACTCCGCACACATCCCATCGCGTCTTTCCTGTAGTGAATACATTCCAGCGATTCTTAATGCCTCATCATAGTTGTTGGGGACTGGGACGCTATTAGTCATTAGCGTGCTACGGAACCGGAAATTGTGACCGTGAGAATAGTATAGGCGTTGTCATTGTAGAGAAGAGAGCGAGATTTGTCTTGGATACATTCTCGGGGAGGCGAAGAAATTCAGGACATAGTCTTCCACCTCGAAAATTATCTTGAGGGCCTTTCTTTGGATCCTTTCTATATCCTTACGTTGTTGTTTAGTAAGCCCACCATTCCAAACTTGAGCATTTTTCAGACTCATTGCATTCCAGTAATAGTATAACTATAAAATTTACAAGTCGCTGGAACGTTGACATAATAAAGAGGTCACTACTCAAAGGATAGTATTGTTGTAAGACGTAATTACTGTTTTTAGATTTCTGAATAACTCTTTTAATGAAATATTTGTTCTGGTTAAATGCAATTACAATTGAATTGTTGTACAAATGTATACTTTTTTACCCGAGGCGAAGTATGCCTGAAATGGTCACTGAAATTGTTCTGAGTGAACATTCAAAATGTTGTGATAAATTATCAAATGGATACATCATGTACATGTAGCCAAAATGACAGGATCTTAATTATCATACTCTGTATAATTTTGACATTATTATCATTTAAATTATATGCTTCTTAGCCTTGTTGACATGAAAAAGATTGTTGATTATCAACAGTTTGCCTGAAAATATACAGTATATAAATATAAGCAATTTCAGCAATCCCGAAAACTTAATGTGAATCTAAATCTAATCTTATGCAACCAAAGTGAAATAAACATAAAATTTCTGAATCCTGTTGACGTTCTCAACATTGTTTTATCATTCATTCTGTTGACGCTGTATTATTAACAATATCATATAAAGCACCTATTTCTATTTTCAAAAGAACCGCATGTTGCTACATTATGTACATTAAATGTTAATGCATCATGTATATGTATTGTAGGTTTGTAAATTTAAATTATTGAGTTTGATTTGCTGTTTCGTACTTTTTTGTGTCTAATAGGGTTTTTTTCCACTTATCGGATCTTCATTTGCCGTCTATCGTATTACAGATAGCAGAAACAATTTTATAATTCTTTGCATGTAATAATTGATAATTCAAAATTCAATTAATTGAGAACAAATGGTTAAAGCAATGATCGTTGTTTACCACCGCAATAAATAATAACTAGGGTACCTGCAATGTAGGGATTGCTGCGGGCATTAAAAGTAGATTTGTATTAAAGCCATGGATATGCTTTTGACCGCTACAGACGAGAGGCCAAGGTGATAAATGTGCAGTGCCATAGCGCAAATGTTCGCAATTTATTGGTTTGGTTCAGAAATTAAGATCAATTATTTATTTTATGGAATAAACCGTTACTACGTAGGCTCTTTTGTGTTATTCACATGAAAACTTATTTGACCTTATTCGAACCTGTTTTGATATCAGTTCAAAGCTTTCAAGGCACGCAAATCAGGAAATCCTTGTCATTGCGCCCGCTGTCATATTTCGCGCGTCAGACCGCGTCTTCGATAGGCGCAAATGCTGGCAAATTATTTTATGCTTATTTTCATTTGTATAATTTGTACGAAACCTTATTGAGCACAGCCTAAATTTGATACCAGTTCTAACAAGAACTTTCAAAGTACGTAATGCAGGAAGTTCTCAAACATTGCGGACGCAATGGCAATTTTTCTATATTTTTTTTCAAATAGCAATGTTTATCATTCGGTCATTGATTTAGGGCCAAATGACACTGATTATTATTATCATCAACTGCGTATACAAATATGCACAATGCGAAGCGACCCTAAAAATTTGTTTCTACTGCCTACTACATAAAAAATTTTGCTGCTTCGCTCGTTCGCGTTTCAAGCTTGCTCGCTCCGCAGCAATGACGTGATGTAATCATTTCATCTTCCTGTTTCTTAATTTAATTTAACAGCTTTATTTGAATCATGTACGGTAAAATTTTCAAGATACATGGTTAACAAAACGTAATAAAGAAAGAAAGCATCCAAAAAGGTAAAGCGCGAACGGGACACAAATTTGTGGTCCCATGCGGGGCACTTACAGATCATTTTGATAGTAGCTAAGTACTGAAGTATAGAAGAAAAAGAAGTATAAGTTATATAGCTATAACCTACGACATGGACAATAATGTACAATGGACCAAGTACAATATAACTCAATGTCATAAACTGAACAAGTTTAAGGGATTTCTGCTTTAGGAAATTTCACTGGCATAGCCAGCCTGCGAGGTTAGTCATGCTATGCAAATTTCAAATCATTACCATTATTCATTTCTTTAGAAATTTATTGTTTTTACGGTTGTTGAACATGAAAATATTTGCACAGCATGACTAAATTGTCGGGCTGGTTACGCTACTGGGAAATTTGAGAAAAAAGCAGAAGTAAAAGTAGCGGGATTTACTAGTTTACATACATTCCAAGGTTTTACAATACGGTTAAAATACGCGGACTGAAAAGATGAAGTTTTACATAAGAAAGGTTGTGGAGCCTTTTGAATCTGGCTAGATCGTGTACGCCCATGCTGAATAAAAGAACCAAAATCCTTTACATTTCAGTCTAAATAACCTAGAATGCCTTAAAAAAGAAAACTAGGTCTTGATTTCTCTGTCCTACGACACAAGCAAAAGATTCAAAGTCACCAATCGCTGTCTGTAGGTCATGTCACTTCTTTCCAGGATCCACTCTGTTGCCTTTCTTTGTACCCTCTCGGTTACAGTGGACTGGGGACCACTTGTGTTCCATAGCATAGCTGTGACTTCACGAGAGGTAAAGTGTGCGCCTCTTCTGACATCCCTCATTAATGGAAAAGTTCTTCTGAGCACATCAAGCATTTTGTTGGCTTTGCTTACAACGTTGCCGATGTGTACATTTCAAAATTTGTTGTCAAAGGAACCCCAAGATCTCTTTTCTGTTTTCTTTTTCTCTCCTGGGCAGCAAAGATTTTTTTGCTAAGTTCACTTGACTTACATTTTTATATGAAGT
This sequence comes from Pteroeides caledonicum, assembly GCA_026546875.1. Classification (NCBI taxonomy): domain Eukaryota; kingdom Metazoa; phylum Cnidaria; class Anthozoa; order Scleralcyonacea; family Pennatulidae; genus Pteroeides; species Pteroeides caledonicum. Next base: position 2,330 of record JAOBAZ010120995.1, on the reverse strand, counting down.
TATGAATTCCAAACACAAACTGTCAAAGTTCTGTATCATGAATGTTTGTACTTCGCCACGACCATCAGTGAGTTCCTGTGCCACAAAACAAAAAAACAAATTTTCAAACGGCTGTCGCAAGGCAAATTAGAGTCCCTTTACGTGTGATATTGTTGTGGTCTGGAACTTGAGGTACGTCCGAGTAAAGATGCAGGCATGTGCAATAATTTGCTTCCGTACCTGACTCCGTAACGTGGTGGCTCTCTGGTGAAATAATCATCTCTTTAACTTAGATCTCAGTTAAACGTCACCCTGAATTACGCTAACGACACTAGGGAAACAAATAGCTATCACATAGTATCATTGGAGTTATTGGTAATTTGTGTAAATCAAAAGAAACAGGCTGTGTCACAGATCAGATCCTTGGGAGCTGTTCAACTTTCTTGAAACTTCGTACACTTGTACACACTTCGTACACAAGACCTATGCTACAAATACTATATACTTTCAAAAAGAAACCAATTTCCTACGCGATTGAAGATGTTCCATTTGGATAACGATTTTTACCTGGAAGAACGTTCTTCCAAGTAAAAATTGAAGTTATCCAAATGGGACATCTTCAATCGCGTAGAAAACAACTTTCACAAAGCTTTGAAGAAAAAATCAACTGTGAAGTAAAAGCTGAATATACCACCAACAATCTCAAAGGAACATACCAGGCAGAAGTTGACTGTGGCCTCGTCAATTTACGATAGAGTAAACAATACCACCTTGGGCCGATAAAAAGGCGTAAGGCCGCGCGTGACATTTGGGACTGGGTAAATTTGTGCTTTTTGTTGCCTACCTTTTTGGGAGTACCATTCTTCTCGAAAATGTGTTGGTTTTTATTTAACCGCTCTCTCTTGAAACGCCGGATAAATACTTTCAACAATTCCTTCGCACTTGTAGCACATACCTTGCGGCGAAGCCAGCCGGAAGGCCCTGGTGTTGCATTTTTCGCAACAGGTCCCGCTCTGGTCATATAACCTATATATTCTGCACTCGTATATCACCACCAAAAAATACCACAATGATTTGTAAAAAACAAGTGACATGCCAAATATAAATAAATATTGATATACCCAATCCTCTTGCTACCGGCATAACCATCTTCCAATATATATATACAGAACTTGTGGCCAAGCTCTCAGCAACGGCCTCCGTAGCTCAGGCTAGAGCACTGCACTAGAATCGCAGGTTCGATTCCAGCCGGAAGGCCCTGGTGTTGCATTTTTCGCAACAGGTCCCTCTCTGGTCTTATAAGATATATATTCTGCACTCGTATATCACCACCAAAAAATACCACAATAATTTGTAAAAAACGAGTGACATGCCAAATATTAATATATATTATATATTATGTATTATATACAGGGTGCATCAAAAAAATTATACAGTTGGTATATTGGACGGTATGTGGATATTTAAGTTGACAGGGAATACTGGTATACCTGCATAGTTTAGGTCCTTCAGGTGCGTTTAAAGGCCGGTTTACACGATACGATCTGTCGTATGCAACTGTCATTTTGGTGGATGTAATCAAGTGGCGTAGTTACGTCGTCTTACAGACCATTACTTTTCCGCGTATGTGTTATGGAAGCTATACGTTTATACCACTTGATTACATGCACCAAAATGACAGTCGTATACGAGAAATCGTATCGAGTAAACCAGCCTTAACACTAAATTTATTTTAATTACTAAGCATTTTTTGTCACTTAAGATGGCTTGTTCACAGAACTCAAATTTAAAACGCCTTGCAAAAAAAAGTGGATCACGAAAAACACATTTTCAATTAAAAAGGCGAAGCTACTTAATATGCTGAACAAACACTTAACGGCTCAAGTAGTTTGATGCGCGCCAAGTCAAACGCGCGGGCTGCAAAAGTTGGCTTGCGCGCTATTTTCTTTTATTTATCTTAATTAATTAATTATTCATTTATGGGTAATAGGCAATTTGCATAAATTATATGGATAGTACTAGTGTGAGTTAATTTCGCACGCGAAATTGACCTCAAACATGTCGTACGGGGCAGCGCACCAATCGAACTGTCTGAAGCTTTGATATTTTGTTCAAAATATTATCTATTTTTATCGATCAATTCAAAGTGTAATGTTAGTGGCACGTTTTTCTGCGTAAAGCGGCGTTTTTAACTTGTATTTTGTTAGCCAGTCACCTTAAGTGAAAAAAAAGGATTGGTAAGTAAATTAAACATACTAGAAAAACCTAAGCTAAGTGAAGAAACCAAAGGTTCACTCATCGTTTGTTAACTATCCACATACTTGCGAATATACCAAGTGTATAATTTTTTT
>JAOBAZ010120884.1:0-11225 GCA_026546875.1 Pteroeides caledonicum | reverse complement strand
ATATGTTAGATATAGCAATTGAAACAGTACATATACCATTGGATCTCTATCAGCTCCAACCAATGCCTTTGCCCCTCCCGATGTAATAGATACAGTTCTGACACTGCTACTCTCACTGTCAGCAATAAAAATACACTCAAGAGGTTTCTTTCGAGCAATACTAAGCCCAGATGGTTGAGCATAACCAGTCTTGTGTGGATAACTATTGTTACGGTTCTCCTCAGCTCCACTACCCGAAAATCGCAAACATGTCCAGGCTTTCTGCTCACTACAGAAATGTAATTGTTGAATACTTGAATAAATTTACATTTCTTTGTATAAACCTTTTTACTTCACATTAGATAAAACATGTCAAATATATTTCGGAAATTGTCATTGAACTATATGGACTTTATAACATGGAAGTTGAAAAACAAGAAATCCAAAAAAATATTTTAGATATTGGAAAACACATGCAATTACTGTACAGTAACCCTGAAGAAAAAATCATTGACCATTTGAAGTCTAGTTTCCATATACATGAAATTCCACAATAGCTGCAAATGTCAATTGCTAGGATCGTCAAAAAAGCATCCAGCGATTGCTGCAATTATATGGAAATCACTTTGCTCTCCTCTGCTCTGCGGCCATCCTAACAATTTTAAGCATCCTGGCGATCAAGATTGCCATGATCCTTATTGCTTGCTCACAATTCTTCAATAATCAATTTTATTAGTGGCAGAAAAGTCAAGAAATCACTTTGTTTTATATCATAAACCGGGATTATCTTTGCAACGAAGCATGGGATCAAAAGTCAATACCTTAGTGTAACATCGAGTCACAGTCAATAACAATTTTTTGTGTTTTTTTAAGACAAAAATTTTTCATAATGCACTGTAAGTGTAAATCAAGGGTCACTGAATTTACACTGTAGAAACAATTTGAATAAAGCATGTCTTATTACAATTGCTACCAATTGGAATTTGCACTTAATAAGTCTGTATAGCTCCTATGTACCACATGTATCATATATTACCTTCCTTTTATCCATCTTGTATCTGTTAGGCAAAGTCCCCATATTTGGTGACTGCCAGCCATTGCAATATATAACACACTTTCATCTTCCAATATATTCAAAGACCCTAATATGACATTAATTTGAATGGTTATTACCGGTAATAATTAATTTAATTATAATTACAATTGTATAAATATACTTATTATAATAAGTATAAATATACTTATTGATTGTCAGTTTTCATAGACGTCCATGCAGTGAGGGCCATCACTCAGTCACTATACCCCTGCTTTCATAAACTAACCAATTACACACACCTGGTGCTGGCCCAACCAGTACATCCCAAGGTGAACTAATGGCTTGTTCATGACCAACTTTACCACCAACTTTATCATTTCCTTGTTGACCAGTTCCAGCAACAGTTGTCACTTTTTTGCATTTCAAATCAATCTGCAAATTCCATTGAAGTATATGTCAATCATTTGATTACTTTATACAGGCTTGTTGACATAAAACATACAGTACCAGTAATTGTAGTTACTGTAGACATACATTTTTATGTCATGACAGATATTTGTGATTACTACAAAAAGTTATTTTAACAGTATTATAAGCAACACTCTGACAACTGTCAAATTCTTCCCTGGAGTAAGCAAGTAAAACAGTTTGGCAGTTAATAAAGTCAGCACTGTACTGTATGATAAAGAACTTGCATAGTCAAACCGTTTTAACCCACTAATAGCAGCAGGTTTTTCCCTGACAAGTAAAATCATGGTTGGACAGAGTAAATTCTGTTAAGTGGCTGGTTACAGCCAGTGTCACCATGGGGTAAAATTAATTGACATGTGTGCCTAATTTGACAACTAAAATTGTCTGGTGTTTAACCCAGTCAATGTTAGTACCAGGAAAGATCTTTCTCTTAACCCATTGACATCAAAAGGTTCTTCCCCAATAGTAAAATCTGCTTAAAGACATGGCTTCCTGGGCACTCATTTCTTAACCCAAACATTGATGCAGCTATAGGTTTCTGCCCTCAGTAAAATCAAGTAATCAACAACCATGGTTCCAGTTCCAGTACAGTATGGAAAACAGTTTACAATAAGTATATAAAATATCCTGCAGTACCAGTAATTTACGAACTCCAGAACTATTGCTTATAAACATAAAAAAAATTCCATGAGAAAAATAAAAATAATTACCATTCTTATTGCATGATTTTCAGTATCGGCCACAAACAATATTGTCTCTCCTTTCCATGCTAATCCTTGTGGGCAGTTAAAACGAGCTTCATCAAAACTCCCATCAACAAACCCAGATGTACCAGAACCACCACCACCTATCCTCACCTCCACTATTCCAGTGGAGTCAACTATTAAAATGCGATGATGACCGCTATCTGAAATGGCAATCTTCTCACCTGATGGCCTCACTCCTACTTTGCCTGGAAATGACAAGCTTGTTCTTGGAAGCAAGTCTTTTTCCAGAGATAAGTTGATTGCATGGTTGCTTATTTGACCTAAAATTGTTAGAGACGTTTTAGGTGAGTTAGTACTATATGCACGGCTTGATTAGTTGTGACAAAATGGCATGCAATTTTCTCCAGGTGATATCATTTTAGATTGTTGTATCACAGGAGTGAGCCAGTGTGGGGTTCCCCCTGGGCAAGTAAAATTGTCTGGTATTAGCCAGCTAAAATCGGATAAGTGGATGATTGCAGTTAGCACATGATGCATGATTGTAATTTATGATAGATTTACACATTGCCTGCAATAGGCTTTTCCCTGGAAGAGCTAAGCTACTGTAGCACAGGATATACTGTCCAACCCCATAGAGGAAAATACCGACATTAAACAATGAAGAAAGAAGAGGATATAACAGAAATTGTATGGCATCAAGGGCGGATCAATGGCTACTTGAACGAGGGGGGGTGGTGCAAATTTTGCAGGGGGGTGCAATCCCAGGCATTGTAATCAAATATTTAGTACTTATCATTAGTATTAGTGTTTGTTAGTCTTATGCTCAAATGTCCTGCAACCTGCCGCATGGTTACATTGCAGACAGTCTAAAGTGCTAAATTACTGATCTTATTGCCAATTAGTACAGTTATTATAATAAAAAAATTATAAAATAATAGTGAAAATGTTTGCTCTTTACTGACACTGTAAACTTCTGAGGGGGGTGCTGGTAAATTTTGCACCCCCCCAGAAAATCCACCCCTGTATGGCATTACCCACACATAGTGAAAGGTATGTTAAGTGACTGGTTGTGGCTAAACCACCATTATAAAAGTCACACCACACAGTATACCAGTAATAACAATATGATTTTGACAACTAAACCTTTTTACATTAGCTCATCTAAAGGATTCTGATTCCTTTTCCGGTATTTCACCAGATCCAGCCTTGTCAATAAGGCTTTTCACCTGTCTGATTGTACTAGTATACCTACCTAGAGAACTGAACCATTTCAAAGCAGCACCAACAAATTCCATTAAAATCTTCCTGTGACCTTCTCCAACAAGAGATAAAAGATGTTGACCATTCGGCCCGACAATTACCAGCGTTGGCCAACAAGCAATGTCCATTGTATTCCATAAGACTGCCTTGCTATCATTGACCACTGGATGAGAAATGCCATATCGCAACACAGCATTCAAAATATTTTTTGAAACTTTTTCATTCTCGAACTTCGCGGAATGTACTCCAACCACAACAACACCTTTTTCGATGGAATATTCCTCCTCCAAAGCGTGAAGATCTGGTAGAATATGCATACAGTTAATACAACAATATGTAAAAAAATCCAGAACACATATTTTTCCTTGTAAGTTCGTCTTTAGCGAAAGAGGTTCTTGACAGTTCAGCCACTCTGAAGCTTCCGGAAAATCTGGGACAGTCTTGGGTTTTTCGCTTGAAGAGCAACCGCAGGTTTGTAAATACTTGTCAATCAAGTCACTCCTTTCGTTTTGGTCGTCACAACTTTCCAGTTTCAACAAAAACAACTGATCTTTGCTTCCCATTTTTTATGTTTTGGTGTTTGTCAAGTTTTTAAATTCCCGGTCACAGGATATTGATGGAAGTTGATGTTAGCATAGAACATGTGGGGTTTTTTATTGTAAACTAAGAAACAATATCCCACGCTGTTTATAAATATCCCTAATCATTCGTAAAACCCAGTTGTTCCAGGATACCACAACTAAAACTACGCGTGCATAATTCGTGTGTTATTTTATACCGTAATCTTGTAAAATGTTTTTCCCCCCTGACACTAAGTTATTCTGCTTGTTTTTCGGGGGTATTATAGATATACTGACAGCGTGAAAGAAGATGGCTTCTGTATCTTCGTCCAAAAAGCGAAAAGACGAAATAATTGAAGAAGAAAGTGACGATGAATCTTCTTCAGAAGAAGGCGAAGATTCCGAACCAGAAGTTGACCTACAAATGGTAAATAAAATGTTTTAAAAACATGAAATTTTTTAATTACCATGCATGGTGTTTTCGTACATGTATATATGATCGATTACCACGTGCTTACTTATTGTTTGTTTATACATGTGTTGTAGAGCATTTTTAGTTATATTAGTAAGAACTTCATTGGTGTTTAGAGCAGTATTAAATGTAAGCTATTAAATTTCGAAGACTTCAATCTATATAATGTTGCTTTAGTTAGTAATACAAATTTACTAATTTAGTAATTAGAACTAATGCAGTGTTTTTCATTTTAGGAAGTTCAAGTTGACTTTGAAGGTCGCAACCCAGAAGCATCGGATTTTAATGGTGTTAAAAGATTGTTACAACAAGTGGGTTATATTTTATAAGTTAACGAAACGCCGTTTATTTGTCACAGATTCTGCATGGACAGTTGTTCATTCAATATGATATTTATAGCTTGTATACCACAATGTTATTCCACAATTTTATGCATCAATCATGCAGCGATCATGCAGCGTTTCAGCATGTGGAAAAAAATCTGACCATAGTCCACAAACCAAAAACAATTGATCTAAATACACCCTTTCGATAATTATGCCATGAATGGTTTTTGGACTGGTAGCCTCGCTGTTGTGAATAAAAGATGCCAAGCAATTGGCTAACTTTTCATGGGAGCAAGGCTCCCAGGCCAAATGACGTAATTATCAAAAGGGTGTATTCAAGCAATGCCATGCTAACAATTGTTTTTTATGCTAAAAACAAGGCTAACTTTATGCTTAAGCCATGAAACTCCTTGGTTTTTCATGAACTTTCCATTTTGCCTTTTTCTCTTACCTTACATTTACCTGCTTAGTTTTATACTATTTTATATATTGTTGTTCTATGAGTGCATTGGCCAATGACACTCCAAATAAGGCACATTCCGTGCTTGTTTGCATCTTGACACCCTGTCATCCCAGGTCTCTGTTGCTTTTAAAGCAACAGAGACCTGGAATGACACTTTATGTCAACATTGTTTTATACTAAATATGTACTAAGTCTTATATAAGACTAACATAATTTTTAATTTACAATACAGCTACTGCTGAAGTCCCATATAAACCTTTCTGAAATAACAGATTTAATACTCGCTCAGTCAAAGGTTGGCAGTGTCTTAAAGGTTAGTTATTGCTTATACTGTCAGAGTCGTCATCTGGGTTATAGTATACCACTAATGATATTGCAACTTTGACACCAAGACAAAGTGCTTCACTATCATGGAATTATAAAATACTAGATTCATACTGTAAATTATAATTGTACTAGCTTTTTTCATTTCTGCCAGTTCTTTGGTGATATTCAATTTTTAACATCATAAATTCCATCGTAAATTGGTTATAAACTACACATACATTTTCTTAACGAAAATCAATATATATATATAAGATTTGCATCAAATTATTAGGTGCACTTCAAACTTCAGAATACCTGCCTGTCTTTGCATTACAATTCTCTTTATGAATAAATAGCTGAACAACCTCATGTAATATGTGATATTTATTTTTGTTAATAATCTCGTTCTCTTGTTAAGTCACTAATTTGTCATGTGTGAGAGCTTTCAGTTTGGTTTGATCAGTTCATCCCCAGTCTTGGTATGGTAGATACTAGGAACATTTACAGCAGCTGTTCTTTCAACCATCTTGACAATTAATATTGGGTAATATCAAAGCCACTGTTAGTTAAAAAAAAGTGTGTGTCTATTTTGAAATACTATGCAATGATTTCACATCTGCACATCTTGCAGATGTGAAATTAAATATTGCAAGATGTGCAGATGTGATGTCTGTCACCTAAGGTAATGGCACCCCCAGAGACCTGTCTATCCCTCCAAACTAAACTATGAAGATCCACCCCTGGATATGGCTTTGATGTGGTAATTTATAGTACTACTGTATACTTTGGAAAATGGTATACAAATTGCCTTCGACATATCTATAAGCTTAGCTTGTTAAGGGCAAAGTAAAAATGGGGGATTTGAGAATGATTGATCATAAGTGTCTCAGTTGGGCAAAGTAAAAATGGGGGATGTGAATTGTCATAAATGGCTTTACAAATAGCACCATTAATGAAATCCAAATCCAAATCATGAACTGTACCCTAGGTGTTTAGGGTGAAAAGCAGAAGACTAAATTATTCTATTTAATATTCAGTGTGTTTCAGATGAGGTTGATGATGAAGATGATGATGAGGATGAAACATACGGCATATTTACCGTCATCAGCTTGAATCAGCATAAGGTACTATTTTTGAAGCCATTCGTGGCTGCTGGGGTTTATCCAGGGCAAGTACTATTTTAAAGTTTTTTCCCCAGCTTTTAACTCATATAATATCATAGTTATCAGAATTTTTTTGTCTTGCAAGGTACAATTACTAACAAATTTACCTCGTTGCCTATACATGACTTGTACGATTACCCACGGATCTAGATGTCAGTCAGAATAAATATAGAATTTACTTACGTACTTCATTTTCATGCATACCACTTTCTACAAATATTATTATTCCAGCAATAACACCTCAATCATTTATTACTCACAAAATAACTAGTTAATGATCGCTCTTTGTCCAATTCCCAATAGTCAATAATGTTAACTAACAAAAGGTTTAATAACATTTCAACTCATGCATTTTCTAAGTAACAATAGTATTACAAAGTGGTAGCGCGGCATTCACATTGATTAGTGAAGAAATATTTTTTCGGCTTTTGGCTACATTTAGTCACTAATTGACCTGAATGGCATGCTATTACTTGAAGCTATTTAGTAAGTTTGTTTTAAATTTTGTCATATCTTTCTAGTTATGAGATATTTGAAGGGCATGCATGGTCTGAAACATTACGTTTAAAAATTTTCTTTCTATGGAGAGAAAAATATTTAAAGTTGTGAAAAACTGCTCATCAAATTATAAAGCTTATGTTAATAATAAATGGAAATTGGAAAATAAACTTAGACTATTCAGCGTGACATCATGTACCATCAACGCAGTCGGTTCCCTCCTAAAACACTGCTTGTAATTAACCTAATAGTACACCTGCATCCGTCCATCGTGCAATCGTCCATTATGCGTACGTCAATTGTCTGTCCTGTGTTCGTCTATTGTCTGTCTTGCATCTGTCCATTTTAACAAGTGCTTAAAATCCCACAATTGTTATGTTGGGTTATGTACATCTAAGGAACGGTCTACAAGGGGGATTGGTTGGGGAGGAGGGGGCCCAAAAAAATATAACTTTCCATATGAACATAAGAATTTCCATATGAACGCAAACTGTTGCATTCAGGCTATAGGGCCATTTCACTTACCCGAAACTCATACAGTACGATCAGGCACTTACTGCGGAATCTGGAAAAGGTGGTCTGCGTCAGTGGATGGCACGATAGCACAGCTTCGGGTACTCTCTGCAGTAGCCACACCCATACAGCGTACTACATGTATGTGTCTCAGGGATACATTGATATTTTTGCAGGCTGTCCCAAGTATCCAGAATTTTGTGGAACTTATTATGAAGAAATGTCACAATGATAAATTTTTGAACATTTTAAAAGACGAGCATCAGACCATTGGTTGGTTAATAAGTGAACGATTTATCAACATACCCCCACATATTGCACCGCCATTGTATGCCAGTTTAAGGTAAGGTTAACAGTTAAGATTATTGTCTTTCATGGAGAGTAGCGGACAAATACTGGGCCTGTGATGCCTAGCACAGACGAGCGAAGGCCCATTTGCTCTGATGAAGGACTTTCGCTCGAAACGTCAGCAAAACGTTTCACACTTTGGCAGGGAAACGAGCTAAAGCACCATGAGTTATAAGTACTGTATCTCTGGGAAACCTATGGAACGAATGGCAATCTATATTATGGGATCATTTCCAACTTCACCTGAGGGTAACAGATTTATATTGGTAACGTGCGACTATTGCGCAAAATGGCCTGAGGCCTACGCTATCACCGACACAAGGCAGCCAGCAGTGGCTGATAAACTCGTGAAGGAATGGGTATCTCGGTTCGGGTTAATGCAAAGTCTGCGTTAATGCCAAAATGTTTTTTCGTTTGTTTTTTGTTCTCCCATTGTTTTTGCTTTGTTCTCTTATTCTTTTTGTCTTCCGACCAATAATCGACGTACGACCTACATTTACCACCTTTTCACGTTTTGATCAACTAATGTTAGTAGTTAGAGTATTTTCGGGCTTTGCCGTCGGACTTTTACAAAATATCGCTTCTGCGGCGGGGGAATATTCGTAAAAGTCAAAGCAAATTTCCCTCAAGTCGTGTTATTGCTTAGAATAACAAGACGTCCTGGGTGCGTTAGCTCGGCCGTTATATCGGATTTTATTACTCACACTACAGTACGCGGAGAACGTTTTACTTCAGGCCGAAATGGTGTGTTTTTGTTTGTGAGCTGAGTATTGTACATGAATACTTCCAGCCATTGATTGTTTTCACTTTGTGCTTTACATTGAGTTTACATGCAAAAGTCCTTACAGAAATTTCACATGTGTTTCAAATTCACATGCGATCAAATTCAATCCATACCCAAATCACATGGTCACAGAGATTTCACATGTGATTCGCATGTGTAATTGGGTCATAACATATGTCATTGTCGTAAGGGTAGCGGTATCACTAACCGTGCCTAACATGCTCACACCGAGTATTCGTATCCCCAGTCTCTGCGCAATTATGTATGTTTTCGGTGTCCCTAATACGACGACCAAAAACGACCTGCATTTCTACGGAAGGTGCGAGTAATTATATTTTTTATTACATTCTAGGTCCGAAGTGATTACAGCTTGCAAGAAAGTAAGTTATTTTCCGTGGTTGTCGTTCTTTTACGACGTATAGTATGGCGTCTGAATAACTATTGAATGATCTAATTTTCATACAGGGTAAGCCATTTGCGTTCGACTATATTGTGTATATGTGTAAGTCATACAAACTGGATAATCCTAAGAAAAAGAAGAAAAAATCCACTGAACAGGAAGAACAAACAAAGGGAGTTATGTTTATTAACGCAGAAGATGAAATATTATACCAGGTATTCGCTAAGTCTGGTTTTTTTTTGACTAGAATGGTTGGGAAGTTTAAGATTCGCGACGAGGGAGTGGGGACAAAGCGGTTAAAAATATTTTATTTAAAAGAAGACATAGTTAGGGATGAACTATTAGAAAAGTGATGGGAGGGAGGGGAAAAATAGAAAAAAATCGTGCAAGGCAGTGTTTGAAAATAAGATTCGAGAACAGACAACTGAAAAAAATTCTTTTCTTTGATTTTTCTGTGTTCTTTTTTGACAACGTGTTTGAAAACAAACAGCTACCTTTTATTTGGGTTGAGCTTCTGGAGCGGAGCCGCCGTGTCCGAGAAAGGGGACTGGCATTACTATGATGGGCTTTGAGAGAAAACTGTCACGGTCTTCAGAATGTTTCGGCCACGGCCTTCAGAAATGTCTCGACAAAACTTCAACTCCGAATGGCCTTTTACTTTCGCACGCTGTTTACATCCTTGAGAAACTTTTATCGAGGTATATTTATATATGTGTGTGCCAAAGGTACACGCGCGTGTAGTCTGTTTGCCCATGCATGGCACACTTGTGTAGTGTTCACGCATAGTCAGTAGAGTAGATGGTCTGGAAGGTTGTTAATAATTCAGTAGAACTCGTTATCTGTGTTGATCTCGGTTTATGTAAACTTTGTACACCTTCGTTATCACGTGACAATTGTATTTTTAGGCTATCAATAACAGTTCTTTAAATCTCCTTTGTTCAAACTCATGGATGAGTACTTTTTCTAATCATTCTTATTTTTATTGTTTACCTCAATACTCAACGGACACGTGATCACGAAGGTGCACAAACTTACATAAACCTGGACAACAACATGGGTTCTGTTCAATATTTATTGAGCTTCCAGACCGTCTACTCTACTGACTATGGTTCACGTATTAAAGCAGTTTTTTTGGAAAAAATTCACGCCAAGGACTACACATAAAAAAAAAATTCGTTTAGGCTGAAAATACCCCCCGCCATCACTTCTCTAATGGTCCGTCCCTTAACTGTTGTCCATCGTGTTGTGTGGTAACATATAGCGTTCTAAAGACGTAAATTGCCTTCAGTGGCGCGGTACATGGTTCATCGCTTGGTTGGTCTGAAACTATTTTCCACAGCTTTTATAGTTGTCCATAGCTTCGTAACAACACTGTTAAAATCACCTATACAACACTATGTATCTTAACTTTATGTATCTTTTAATAACAATAGCAGTGTTTCCACAAAAAATTTGCATACGACTTTCACTGTGGGGGAGGGTGTCGTCAAATAAAACAAACAAAGAACTTTTCCAAGGAAGGAGAATAATATTTAACCCCTCCCCTCCTAGGGGCAAGCTATTGGAAGGAAATTTCCTTCAAAAGTGGAAGCCCTGAACAATAGTTTGCTCATCTTATTTTTCACACTAACTGTATTCTTATATTGGACTAGCCATTACCTTTGTAATTTTATAGGTATTGATATGATACTATCATATTTTTATTATATGACTTGTATAGTTTATTGGTCCATCCACTAAAATCAAGCATTCTGATTGGTTCCTGAGCGGTCGGTAACCAACAGTACGGGCCGGCCAGGTTCGGAAGGAATTTTTGATCGTTTTTTGTCATATAATAGTTTGTTGACGGAGCTTGTTCGGTCCGTACAGGAGGATACTGGTCTCGTTCTTTTTTCGGTTGTATGGACGCGAAAAAAGAACTCGACCAGTATCTTCCTGT
>JAOBAZ010120773.1:0-11226 GCA_026546875.1 Pteroeides caledonicum | reverse complement strand
TAGAAGTAAGTTAAACTTTAACTTGAGGACAGCTTTTTGCGAAAGCGAATTTCAACCCAGGTGCATGTCGCTTCTTGTATGATCATGTGAGGTTGTTACGCTCGCATTGAACCAGAAGGATTTGTTCCATGTTAAAGACCGGCAGAAAATGCCTTTGCAGTCTACTATACACGCTGTTTGAGTTCAGCGGTCGTGCTTTGTGCATTGTGTATTCGCCAAGCGCGCGTCGCTAGCTTGCTGGTTTCCGATGTGCAGCTGCTGGTTTCTTTGTCCGTCGTAGTTTTTTTAAGCTTGTTTGCAACATAGAAAATTTGTTGTAGCCGTCTAAACTTTCCAGTGGTATATTCTTAGCAGTGTAAACACGTGGTTGCTGTGGCGATTATTATGGTGGTCATGGTAACAGTTTATCCTTTCAAGAAATTGCGTTACATGCCATCAGGATGGAGCAAATGGACTCGAATGTAGAAAGGCAAGATTGTTTTGTGTGGGTAGTCTGTTTTGTATTTTGTTTGAAGTTCTGTGTGGTCGCCGTATTGTTACAGAAACAACGGTAACTGGGGTACCACCAGTGTTAACTGGGGTACCACCAGTTACCACGAGGGTTTGATTTATTAATACCCGAGATTCCCACCTTATTTAAAACACTAGGTTTACTCTGCATTGTGAGGGTAAAATGACAAAAAAGAAACAAGCCTTTCTTAACAATTTTGTCATATTTTTCGTTGTTTTCAACAATACGAGATATGACGAATTTATAAACGAAGTTATTATTTGCCATTTTCCTTTGAAACCCTTTAGTGAGCATTGATCTGACGTTCTGTAGAGTTAATTAAATAACAGAGTAAGATATGAACATTGGGATTTACGGTGGTAACAGAAGATTATTGGTGACTCGAGTGGTGTATAAAAATATTTAGAAGTACACGCTCAACCATTTTGAAAAGCGAAGACAACTTCACATGACCAGTGTGAGTTTCACGTCTAACTGGAAAGTGATGTTTTGGTATAAGAGCACGATTGAAAATTAGGCAAGCAATATTTATTAGACAAAGTACTGATTTGTAGTCATTTCAGTTGTACTACTGTACATCTGCGATTATTTCCAGTCAGTTATTTAGGTTAGATGTAACTCACTATTTCTGACATGCACCTCAATACACTTCTCCTTGTGTGTTATCAGAGCAAGACATTGCCACGAGAATTATAAACTGGGATAATTCCTGATAATGGAAAGAATGTTTAAACCTGTGAAAAAATTGGAAAAGACTTCTTGATTTTTTCGTGCCGTGCCGTGCTGAATACAACCAAATGCAAACGATATAGATTGTATTCAGTTGATTTTGATTTGCTAGATTTGTAGATTGTTGGCATAAAACGTATTAAAATGAGACTCATATTTTTTGTAACTTGTTTAATAGGATGCCTTCACCGGATGTCAGATCTTGCCATGTTCTCATAAGGTTCACAAGGAATGTGCCACTCAGATGATCAAAAATGGAATGTAAGTAACTTTCGATTGAAATCGGTTTGAGTATGTTTTCAACAACGATAGTAAAAATTTGGGTTTTGTGAGACTTCAAATCTCTTTTACGTTTTTGTCATATCTGTCTTTGTTTTCGAGATATTTTACATCAAATGTTTCAAAGTGAGTGTTCGTCTCCACCACTGATCCACTCCGCCGTTTTTTCATTCACCATTCGGTGTATTTATACTAAAATAATTTATTTGATGATTTTAATATATTGTAACGTTGATTTGAATCAGCTTTACAATGTAACTATATACACAATTATAGGGATAAACAAAACGTTTAAGGACATTGGCAATATATTTTTTATTGTCTTAAATGATAGAACTCATGAAATTGTAGAATAACTTTCTTTAAAGTTTTTTCCTACCTCTCTTTGTTCTCGAGATATTTAACATCACAGTTTGGCATCGTCCGCCATCTTGGATCAAATTTTAAGATAATTTACCTCATTAGGATGACGTCACAACAGGGGTTAGCAGTCTAAAACAGGTTTACGACGTTCCTAATCCACTAAAAATGGGCTGACTGCATAATATCAAACTTTAGTTTCACAATGACATTTAGTTCTTATGATGGAAACTTGCGTGATTCCAGTTGTGACGTCATGTATCCATAATCGTGAATATTCAAGATGGCGGACGACGCCAAACTTTGATGTTAACATTTAAATATCTCGAGAACAAAGAGAGACGAGAAAAAACTTTAAGGAAGTTTTTCTACAGTTTGATGACTTCTATCATTTAAGACAAAAAAAATTTCCAATGTCCTTTAATACACCATGACAGGATTACTCTTAGGTGGTCACTCATCCACCCCACTGATCTCATAGTACACTGAATAGAACTTCCTTATCTAACGAAAGTGAAATTATACTTAATAAACTTCCAAAGACCAAACAAATAGAAAAGACAACATTATGGGCGTCCTTATCAGTTCACAGCACTAAACATTGATCTAGAACCTAATGAAAACTGAAAGTCTAACCATTGAAATACGTGGTTACCAAATATGAACCTTCCTGGAGTTCGCGTGATGTATCAATTCTTTGGTTCCCGGAAGTTCATTTACTCTGGCTTCATTTTCGATAGGTGAGGAAGCTTTATTCAGTGTGCTATGAGATCAGTGGTCTCCACCGATTAAAATTCTCTGTTGTTACCTGCTTTCTCTGGACACTGACAGGTGCATTATTGAAGACAATGAGATATAGACCGCCATTTCCCTTTAATTCAATTTAAAATTTGTATTTCATAACTATTTTCCTCAACTGGCTACTTATGATATAAAAACCTCCGGCATTGAAACATTTTACATTTTTTTAACTTCATAGCACCCGTTGCCCTATTTGCCGGGAGAGCTTTGCCCACAAATTAGAAAGACGACCAATCGAAGGGCCAAAGAAACGGGATGGAAGAAAATGATCAAGGTTATGTCCCCGGTTGCACAAAATCGAATAACTCTTATCGCTTTTCTTGTTTCTTTTTTCACCATTACGTTTTATTGTATGTGGCTTTGCTTGTTTAACAGAAGTTATTCGTGTGCAGTCGGTTTTATTTTTGTGTCTTTTAATGGGATTGCTTTCCTTTATATTATATGCTTGTATTGTTTTCTCTATAATATAACGTTACTAATAATATACATAAAAAATTACTTGATTCTGATTGGTTAAGGCCAGTACATTTTGTCTAAACAAAAAATAATTCAGCGCAAATTAGTTTTACTATATATACTCTTAGGATCTGATTGGCTAAAAACATGAGACACAGCGAAGATAACCTATCACATTTTGCCACTTTAGCCTTGTGTTTGGTCTAGCGGAAAGTTGTTGTAAAGTTCAAATACTTGTTTGATTCATATGAATGAATTAACCATCGATCACTTTCTTGTGGGACTCGCGTGCATATGACGTCCTAATTTTTTCATGTATATTATTAGTAAGTACTAGTATGGTTTCCTGTGTGGTTTGGATAAACAAACACTCTATTAAGAGAGCTGAGTCATGTATTGTTAACAAATCCTTTGAATTTACTCGTTTTTTGATTGAAAAATGGCGGCGATCTGTTGTTTTGCCAAAGCGAGCTCGATTTATGTAACTCGAGGGGGATCTCTTGTACTTTCGCACTGTTGGAGACGCCAATTTTTATAATTGTAGTACGTTTTTCCTGTCCTTTTGCTCGGACGCGCACGTACCAAACTGTGCAATAAAAAGAGGTGTCACTCAGCAATGCAATGATGTACCTCCAGTTCTATAAAGTACGTATCGAGCTCACTGTTTTGCTATTATATTCCGCCATTTTCGTCCAAATATGAAAACAGTAGGTGCCCTAACTCTCTCGTATTGAGGGCTCTTAAATACCTCAAATTGTACTCGTCCTTTGGGCTCCTACAATCTCGCTAGTCTTTCATCAACTGACTTGTGCATTTTTTCCAAATTGCCCTCAAAACCATACTACTAGCTAAACGTCTGCAATGCCATTCTAAAATTTGGTATTTTTTCTGCTCGACAAGTCACCCACATTCTACAACAGCAACAAACGACCCCAGTCAGTACAATGCATAAACAATACAACAAAAGCAAAAACAAAAGCAAGGACAAAGAGATAACAATGAACAAAAGAAAACAAAAATGAGGCGACTAAGGGTTAAAGCTAGGCATGGCGACAATATAATCTCTTGTGGATACACCATCTAATTAAAAAAAATAAAACTTTTTTATTACATGGTGTAGCCACAACAGATTTTATATACCATTACATAACGTTACCCTCATAACAAAATTGCCTAAGTCATTCTTTCGGCTTAGGAGATATTTTGCGTAGATCATATGTAATGCCAATTGCTAAATGTTTATAAAAGTTTTAAGTCACACAATAAGTATCAACTATTAACTGCAAGTATTTAGTTACTATTAATGACATAGGCAAAAATCCCAAACTGATTGTGTGACTTCTACAAACAGTTAGCAATTTGAATAAAAGGTGATCCAGGCAAAAAATCTCGTAAGACGAAAGAATGATATAGACAATTTTGTTATGAGGGTAACGATAAGTTTATTTTTTCGAAACTCATTTATAACGTGCTGCAAAGGACTGCGGACTGTTCTTAAAGGTTTGAGAAACAAAATTTCTGCTTGTCTTTTCGCCTTGTGAAAATCGTGAATAGTTAATGAGCTAACTACCAATACATGCTCCATATTTATGTTTCATGTTATCTTTGTAAACCTCGTACATCTTCGTAAACTTTGTATCCGCTTTCAGATTGTCGATGTAGCTGGCCCGAATTAGGCCCTTAGATTTCGTAGGTTTGGGTTATAACCACCTGGGGCTATTGCGTACCTCAGCGACCCTGTCGACTATACCGTCGGGGACCTAGTGTTCTTGGTAGGTTCACCCAGGGCGGATTCAACCATGACGGGAAGGTGTACAGGGTAGAGGTCAGACTAAAGCGAAATCACATGGGACCCAAAACTTTGGGTCCTTTGGAGAACCATGATACCGCGTTTGCATGTTTTTGGTTCTCGACTAGAGGAGTAAACCTCAATGACAAAAATCCAAGCCATGGATGGAGCATGGTGGATGTGTCGCTTCGGCGGAGGAGTTGTAATTAACCAACGGCGAAGCGCACAAGATGTTGGGCAAATGATCCTATATAAGTGGACAATGGCCAAGATCAACCGGTTCAGTTAACGAACTACTAGTTAGCATACCTGTAAGTGAAGTACAGCCCCTTGTTATTGATAAGTACTAATTAAAATACTCGCGGCAGATCTGTTTAGGTATTTACAATAGCGAGAGCGTAGCACGAGCCATTGTAAATCTCATACAGATCTGCCGCGAGTATTTTAACGTGCTTGTGAAATGAACCAATCGGCAATGAATGTTTTTAAGAAGCATTTTTAAAAAAGTTAATAAGAGCATGCTAATTAGGACACATCTGTATCAAAGTTAAGAAAACTAATTATTAGATTGTTAACCTGTATGGAGGTTTACAAATATGTCATGGGATATAAATATGGAGCATTTATTGGGTAGTTAGCTCATTAATTATTTATGAATTTCACAATAGTAATTGTTATGCACAATTTGAATTTATCAAAATATCTCAACAGTTAAACAACATAAAAAAACTGTAAAGTATTTTACACACCATTTTGAAAAGAACAAATATCTGACAAACGAAATTTTTGTTGCACATTCTTTTTAAGAGAGACCGAATGATGCTGGCTATCTGATTTAAGGGTTATTTTGAAATTCTATTTTTCAATACTTTGATGAGAGTAGTGAAGTGAATATATCATTGGTCAGTTGTCAAGGAAACGTGTTCTAAACTAAAATTATTCAACCGAATTTCTTTTTTTCTTATAAAGAAATTCATGCTGATTACGTACTGTTTAGAACGGGAGTCCATGCCTACTGAAGTCACACTTTAGTACTCTATCAGGGCTCTTGCTTTTTAAGGAAATTCCCCTAAACAGTGATTGGGAAGGATTTTGTCATATGGGGCTATGGCCCCATACGTGCCTTGAGTAATGGGCGAGTAATTGCTGTTGCTAATGGGCCTTCATATAGAACGTATGGGCCATACATAGAGCTGCGGGTGCATTAAAACACTCTTTTGGATGTCAGTTTTTTTAGTAAACCAATCATCTCTTTTAACAATGTGACAGGAATAGACAAAAAGATAGTTATGAAGGTGGCTCAATACTCAAATTCATACTTATTAATATGAATTTTAATAAAATTAATAGTTATTAAGGTGGCTCAGTACTCACATTCAGCCAGAATAACATCTTTGTCTTATTATTTGGTTTACAGTGCGGGTGTGAGCTTCATTCTGGTTCACTGTATAGTTATGGTGGTCATTTTGGTTATTGAATAACTTCTCTATTTTTAGCGGTAGTATATCTAAAGAAATTGTGTTCAAAGTAGCCCTCGTTATATATGTAAACGAAATACAAATCAGGTTGTTTAAGTCTATTGAAAACTCGATTCTTTCACACTCCTCTTCAAGGGCACAACACTTTCTAATTACCAAGATGACCATCGAAACTATGCAGTGAACTAGAATGATTCTCATACTTTCATTATGAAACAATTTTATGCAAAAAGCAAATGAATTTCTACTGAATTAGAGTATTGGGCCACCTTAAACCAGTCAGAGACACAACAGTTTTCCAATTGAACTTCCAGAGAAAAACACATTCCAAATAGCGATGAAGAAAGATTTTATTTTAGTCTCATAACTTAAAGTATTTTTAAGAACATTGCTGAGAAAAAGATGGGCCACATGGCGCAGAAACTAACAAGTTTAATGTGACATTTTTCGTTCGAATGTGACTATGGCGAGTGGCGCGACTCCTTCCTAATCACTGACCTAAAATACCTATAAAGCGAAAATTATTATCGTCTTCATGTGAACGAACTCGTATAGCTACAGACTAAGGAGCTGTTCCCGCTTAGCCGGGGTGCAGTGAGGTGCGAGGTCGGTTTAATGTATTGAAAATAAATGAGCGAGTGGGGAAGAAAATATAAAACAACTATTATAATACTGGGATCATTTTGATGAGATCCCATAGTACGAGAGAATTGCTTAGGTTGTTGAGCAGTCATTTGATCTTTGATGTCTTTCAAATTTTCACTTTAAAAGATAACAGAGCTTTGCTAAAACATGAGCTGCAGCTTAATTCCATACATCAAAACGACCTCACGCTTCATTGCATCCCGGTAAACTGAGACCATGTAAACAGCCCCCAAGTTACCGTATATGACAGTGTTTCGCTTACAAGCTTTGATTACGACGTGAAGTGCGGGCTAATTACGTCACATAACGTAGTGGGTTGTATGGTGAAGATGTCAGGTAGCTCTACAGGCATTGTCACTGAACTAAGCTTTTTGAGAATATATATGCCATTGTGCCAGTAAAATACATAGTATATTTGGAACGTATTCTAAGTGGGAATAGAGGCCTTCAGATACCTTGGGCTCGGTTTAAAAACCTACACGTTTTCCCAAAGTAGAGGCTTGTTTACTCGTACGTTGACACGGGTTTCTATGAAACAAGATTCAACGATGGAAATCTTGTTTTTTCTTTTCGTTTCCTATCTTTCAATAGCAAAAAATTTTTTGAGCAATTTCTAGCCTGTCTTCTACAGTTATACGACATACCTTTATCAAAACAGACGGGAGACAAATATTTACACGCTAGAATAGAAAGCAAACTAAGCAAGACAAAGCACCGTTTTGTGGGCAAATTATATTTTTATACAATTTTATCTATTGTAAAATGCTCTTTAGTCGTCACTTTTAACAATTTTAAAAAGAAAACAAATAATATTATAACTGACCTTGTAATAGCTGCAGCCATCTTTGTTGACAAATTACTCTTACGCCGTACGGGTATTTTAACCTGCAACTAGTATTCATACGTACGAGTACGGTATGTTTCACCAACCTGTAAACCGAACGCGGGGTATATTAAGGTCTTTATTCACTGGGATATTCCGTTTTCTGTGTAAAAAATGTATGAATTTATGTGACGTAATTAGCATACACATGGTAAGCCAACTGAAATTAACAACGAAGCAAATAAACGAAACGACTGGAAAACAATTACAATGTAGTTGTCTTATTGGTTCTTTCGCATACGACAATAATTTTTGCCTTGTAGGCACGTACAGCTTCTGTGGAAGAGGGAAAAATGTTTTTTCCTCTTACAAAACGTCTGTTTGTTTTATCCCATACCTCTCCTAACACAATATAATTATGCAAGTATGTTGTGAGAGCCCTGATTAATTGATTTATTTTAATAATGAACTTCATGTATACGTTCACTTCCGAATATTTTGTCCACATCACCAGTCCTTGATTTGGCCACCAGCCTAGATAGTTCTACGAAATTAGGAATATCTGCGTATTCTCTTCTTCCAACAAACCATTTGGTAACGTCTTGACTTAACGTTGCTCTCCAGTATTTCATTGCTCCTGAGTTCATCACAGGTTTATGTTTAATAACGAGAGCCTCGTTAGATCGTTAGTTTCTTGAAATCTGCGTTTTTTTTGTTTTGAAGTAGAACTTTTATACATTTTCTAATTACTTTTATTCAACAAGAAAAAATGGTTAGTAAAGTATCTTACAGTTTCTGATTTCGTCCAGTAGTTTCTCAGATGTCGGTTCTCAAATATGGCGATTTTCACCTGTTTGCCAATGGCGTTGCGTATGAATTTTTCTGGGAAAAGAACCCCTTGCCTATAGTTTATATAGAGTGACATTCGATTTGACCAGTGAGTGAACTCGAATATCGCGTGAACTCTTGGCAATACGTAGCTTGAAATTGAAACTAAATGAGAATACAACCCATTGCCACGTCATTGTTTGTCACGTAGGACCTTCGTAAACAGGAGCACCTGGTCATGAGGGAGAGTCGCCGGAGTTGTCTTCATAAAGCAGATAATTTCTTTTGACCAGGAAGTGAATTGTGTTGTATTATAGACCCAGATCAGACCTCTTCCAGACCCAGATCAGACCCAGATCAGACCTCTTTTCGGAAACGGGTAAAACGTATCATGTTTGAGAACAGGCGTCTCAGAAACTACCAAACGCAATAAAGAAGTGTGAACTCGTTTATTCATCAATTCTTCTTGTTCAATACGAATGACTCGAGTTAAATACGCACGAACAATCATCTTGCAATTGTGTGATGTTTGAATCATAATCTTTGCACAATCGCAACACATTGTTAGCCACAATAGTAATTTATCCACAATAAATTAGATCGGTGAAACAAAGGATTTAATTTAAGGTTGAAACAAGCTGTTGTATAAATATTCACAGACCCTCCTCGTACCGAGTTAGATCTGTGCACAGGTTTGATTTGAAAACCCGATGAAAAATTGTTAGTTCTTTTTCAAAGTTCTCCGAAATTTAAGAAAGTTCTCCGAAATTTAAGCCTGTCGAGGGTTTTTGAATAAAATGCATTGAACTTACATTGCACTGCATAACATCTCAAGATATTCGTTATCCCTTTAGGGCACAAAATCTTTCTCTTTTGTTTATTCTTCCTTTGTTCTTTCTTTGTTCTCTCCTTTGTTCTTTTGTTTTGCTGATGGCATATGTATATATGATACTAAGCTATATGATACTAAGCTAATACAACTGCTGTGATAAGTAGCGTTTTATGAGAAACAAAAACTCCCAAACGTTTTTACCATGCTCTTGAAAACTAGCATCATAACAATAATATAAGCTTACACAAAGTACCTTGGTTACAACAAATTATATCTTGTCAACAGATTTTAATGCGAAAATCAGTTTACTAAACCTGTTTTATGACAAATAACCACGTTTTCAAGTAACCATATCTCGAAATATCACTGTATATTATATGGACCTGTTCAAAACATGTAAACACCTTAACCCAGTTGTAGAAATGAGTACTCCTATCGAGCAGAAAGAGCGGGAAAAATTGTAGATTAGACAAAGTGTTACTATATACGTTAATATTTCTATTTTGACAATTTTAATAATTTAAAAGATGTTACTATTACCTGCAATTAATTTTGCTGTTTTAGTTTCTATTTTTTTTTCCAATAAAGTGATATTATATGTACTCAATGTTTCATGTAACCTGACCCGCCATTTTGGCCTCAACAAAAAGAATCAAAAAAGGCAAACAATAGCCCTAAACGTGCTAAAACAATTTTCGAGGTTCCAGTATTCATAAATGTAAGCTTATGAAAACAGCTTGTATTTGCGTCTTTTTGTATTTCTTAGACGTTTTTAGACGTTTTTACATAAGTTTTGGAAAGGTAAAAAATGGCCAAAATTATGCAAAAAGTAAAGGGGTTAACCTTTGATCATTTTCGGTCGTATTTTCACATTTTTAAAACTTGTGTGAAAAGCGCTAAAAAACGATAAATGGCTTGTTTTTGTGTTTTTTAGTGTTTTGGCACGTTATTAGAGGTTTTTAGGGAAATTTTTAAAATGTTGAAAAAGGGCCTGAATTGCCCAAAAAGTAAAGTGGTCAACACGTGCTTTTGTAGTGTAATCAAGAAAAGGACTTTTAGTACTAATTAATAGAATCGATATGTCATTTTTCAAATCCGACTATGAGGACTGGACCAGATATCGAGTCCTTGCAGTTTGAACCAACTGCAAGGATCAAACTGCAAAGACTTGAAATCTGCTCCAGTCCGAATTGGAGGATTTGGAATAACATCAAAAACGAATGATTTCTTGACTTAATACTGCATCAAAATTTTGATACCAGCTATCCAGTACCATCATGTGACTGAAACAGAGCAGTACGATTAGTAAATTTGTTCATGAATTATTAATGAGTGTTAGATCTATTATTTCATGAAAGGAAAGTTAAATCACTATAAAGAAACTCTGGATCAACTTTCTGAAGGTGAAGAACTAACCGTATGAGAAATATTTATAAATATCAACAGAACTAAGACGATAGCATGGCGACAACTGCAAGAGACGACGTTGTTGAACCGATTGCGGAATCAAGTTACTCATTCAATAATTTTAAACCAACGAATGCGAAGCGCATCCCATATGAACATCTAGACTTTACAATTTAGAAACCTAGTGCAAATATCGTGGTTTTCTCAAACAGCGCCAAAGAGCCATCTACCTGTGAGAAAATCACAATCCATTTTAAAACGTACAAACAAATAATAGTATAATGATAT
>JAOBAZ010120440.1:0-11236 GCA_026546875.1 Pteroeides caledonicum | reverse complement strand
TATATATATTCAGTGGTTCAGACACTTTGGATTCAGTTATTTAATACTCCTTCCTTGACAGTTGTAGCTCTTAATCGTCCCTGTATTTCCTACTGGCTCTTCAATACAATCTTTACAATTTGCCATTTGAGTGTTTACCATTTCGGTTGCCAATTTCGGGCTTCGCTCGCAACGTTCAATTCATTTATTGTTTTTGCTCTTAACTTTTGTCGTTAATCTTAACGCTAGAATCTTCTTGATCCTCACTCATGATACTTGCACTTTTACACGGTTCTCCTTTTCGTAGAACATTTTTTTTTTTGACAAAAATATGTTATCACGTTTTTAAATCTTTTATTTAGCAATTCGATACTGATTTTTAAAACCGTTACTGACAGTTTTTTTCGACTACGGCATTGAAATTTTCAAAATTTTCAGCTAACCAATCATATAAAGCAATGCCGTCAAGATTAATTAGTGGACCTCCTGGGGCTCGGGAATTAGAATTTATAAAATAAAATGTATATAACAATCGCCGTGATTGGTCAATACGCATGCAGGATAAGGGTATCATGCACGGAAATTTTCCCGCCTTTGCGCTCTGTTGAAAATGTCGGACAATAAATAATTCTCAAAACACTGAATTTGAAAATAAAGTCTAAAGTCGCTAACCTTTACTTGACCTAAGATATGGTTTGGAGAGATATCTGAACCACCCAAAGCACAACAAGGGTACAATAAAGCGGGAAATCTTGAATTTAAAAAGTCAAATATGGTGCTGAGAAAAAAGTCTCTGGCACAAGAAGGAAAGGAAATTATAAAATAACATATATAGTACGCGAGCTCTGACTGGTCAATTTCTAATTCGGATGAGAGTATCCAACATTTCCCGCCGAAATTTTACCTTTTTTCGCTCGTTGTTATTTTATAAAAGAAATACATGTTACGAATGGGGTTTTCCTGTGTTGGATACTCCGATCCAAACACTTGGGATGTTGCTCGACTTTAGAAAAGCGAACGAAAACACTCTTCTACGGCTCGTGTTTTCGTTCGCTTTTCTAAAGTCTAGCAACATCCCGCGTGTTTGGATCAGAGTATCCAACATGGAAAGCCATTTGGCATTTCTTAAACATAAAACACAAAACCCCGCTCAAGGTTGAACACCTCCAGAAATTGAAAGCAAGTGGCGTTTTTGACTACTCGAATCCAGTTGGTTTGCAACAAAACATGTGGTTTAACACAGTATTATACTCGTGTCGACGTGGTCGTGAAGAAGTTTGACGAAAAACAGGTGCAAGTTTACGCAAGGTCCGAGTGGCGAAGAATACGCAACGATGGCACACGTCGAAGCTTCAAAAAACCACCTAGGCGGAATACAGGAAACAGAGAGCTTTCAGCATCTGGGTCGTATATGTAGAAGACCAACGAGCAGAATGACGGATACTGTGCCCTCCAGTTATAAGCAAATTAAAGAGTGTGAGGCATTGTTTCAATATCCAAAGCGAAAGTGGAATTAAGTCAACAGACGAAGTGTGGTATCGTCCTCTCGGCGTAAACATGCTCGCTAATATGATGAATTCGATTAGTTCTGCGAAGTTTGTCAAAAATGTACACAAACCATTGTGTCAGAGCGACTTCGATTACCCTTTGGTCGAATGCTGGGTTAATGAACCGACTTATAATGTCCATTTCAGGTCATCGCAACGAGCAGTCGCTACAACACTACAACTGTCGGCCAACCTCATCACAGCTCAAGCGCAGCAGTGAGGTCCTTTCCGAAGCACATGGCCATGAACCATTATCAAGACGATCAAATGTCCAAATCCACGATTGTGCCTGTCCAAGCAAATACCCGCACGGATTACTGACAACTTCTGGTAAATTGTCTTCGAACATTCCTCACCAAGTATTGCAGTTATGGAGCCATTCTCGGTGCTTCATTGTATTATTTGTCTCCTTGTAGTAAGACATCGTTTATAGTTGCCGAAGACCACTCGGACATCGGGATGCTTTGTGCGGTTAAAAGGGACGATAATGGCATGAAAGTTGCCTTCCTCGTGATTGAACACTAAACTGTTCATCTCCTTGGTGAATGTTAGCAGGAACAAAAAAAGATATAGCGATCGAGTACACGTAAAATATACGTTCAGCGAGCTTGCATCGAAGCATATGGAAAATTATAAGCTGCGCGTGCATATGGCTGTAGCGGTGCCTTTCCCCTCCATTCCGTGAGGGTACTTTTTTTTAATTATTCCCCCGGCCGTGTCGATCGATCGACAGACGCGAGTCGAGCTGAGCTATCAATATAGATCGGGTGCATGCGCAGCACGCACATATCTAACTCGCCACAACAATACCCGATCACATTTCAACCCAGCGGGAATTGAAGTAAGCATGTCAAAAATAGTGTGCTTCCTCGCTGGCACTCGGCAGCAATTAGTTTTTGTATTAAATCACTAATAAAAAGCAAACAAATGGTAAATAATGTTGTCTGTGTCAAAGTTTTACCGGAAATGCTGATGAGAAACGCATAGTTCAATGAGATATGAACACTGGCAGGCGGTATGACGTGTACGTTGGCTACAGTGTAGTAAATTAACTAAGTAAAGGCAAGTCTGAGAGCAAAAATCTTACATTAACCTTAACATATTTGCTTACAGCACAAAAACCATCACAAATCACTACAAAGAACTTCATACAAAGAAAGGATAGTGTTACTATTCAAATAGTTTTTGCAATATAGCAATATAGTTTTAAAAACGGTTTAAATTACTTTGTTTATCACTAAATTTTTACTGTCTACATCCGCGATCCCTTTTGCTTGTCATTCTTGTCATCAACCTCGGGTGTTTTTATAAAGCTGCCGACATGCAAAATCCGAAACCCCCCGAGGTTGACTGTCGAGTGCCGAATGAAAAACAAAAGGGATCGCGGATTTAGACAGCGACAGTTTCGGGAGAAACAATGTCTTTTCTTAACAATTTATTTAAAGCGTTTTTAACACTATATTGCTGTCAAAAACTATTTAAAGATATGATAAAACTATCCTTCTTTCTTTGTAAGTTTCTTTGTAGTAATTTGCGATAGTTTTTGTACTGTAAGCAAGTGTTTATGTGAATATGAGGTTTTTGCTCTCGAAGTTGCCAACTTTTGGTTAATTTACTACACTGTACTACAGCAGGCAACGTATACGTCATGCCGCATGCAAGTGTTCTTAATTCACTGAACCAATGCGTTTCGCACGAGCATCCCAGGTGAAATGATGACACAAACAATACTATCTTCCATTAGTTTGCTTTTTATTAATGATTTCATACAAACATAATTAATACTCTTGGGCTACCTATGGTCAAACTCACCTTATATTCACAACTCTACTCAATCCCAACAGATTTTCCACTGATATGCGAAAAGAACCCAGCGTTCTAGCTTCAATGTCCAAATAGTTCAAAGGCCATGTAGCTCACTGGAGCAACTTCTCGTAAAATCACGGTCTTACGATAAAGAATGCCTCGTCTGCAGCGAGACCCATTACTTTCCACTCGGTGCACAAAAAAAAAGATGTAGCACCTCTGACATTTGCGGGTAAACATACATCGGTTAGACAAACAGACCATTGCTTGATTGATACCAAGAACATTACTGTCTGTATCAAAACGCTTGGCAAAATCATATAAAAACATGGCTTTCTCGAAACATTATCTCGAACAGCACTACGGACAAAAATAGTAGATTCCGATTAAGATTTTAAAGAAAAATTAAAAAAATTATTTTTTATCTCTTTTTGTTATTTTGAGAAAAATTTTATCGAAAGCCTTTGATAAGGTCCCACACAACTTACTTGTACTAAAGATGGAGTATTGTGGTTATTACAGCAACTCTTCTATTGTCGTTTCAATAGTTTCTTGAGTAACAAACATCATAGAGTCGTCGTGGACGGAGTGTTCTCACACGGGCTCCCAATTACATCTGGTGTACCGCAAGGCTCGATACTTGGCCCGCTGCTATTTCTACGTCAACGACGCCTCTGACAACCAGGTAACCTTAGGCACAGCAAATAAACTGGGTCTAGCAACAAAGTAGAAATCCAAAATCGTACTTTCACTCACTTTTTACAATGTGATTTTTTTGTGAAACTGTTTGAAACTTTGTCCGTGTGTACGTGTCTTGTATAGGGAAATTAATAGCTGGGAAAATTTTAGTAAAGAAATTTTATACAGCTTATGAGATATTAAAACAATTTAAACCAAAAATGGATTTCCTTTTGATTACTAGTCCTTTCCAAGTTTTGAGACCACCTGGTACTTTATATGAACATGAAACTTAAAGCAGTTCATTTCTTAACATTTTAAAGATAAATTTTAACTTTTTGCCATTCATTTATTCTGCTATGTATTTAGCTTACAATGTACATGTATAGATGTATTCAATGATTGTCGTATGTTCAGGTTAGCCAGTTTATCTCTGACAGAACAGAAATATACACAAGTCCGACTTCCGCTAAATCATATCCCACGCCTCATACTGTGCATCTGCGATTGTTAAATCATTCTGCCAAGTGCACTGAGCAAATTTTGCGTGGGAGGACATATGGAACCCAACTTGGGGGAACAATAGTTATGTTTAAAAAAACAACTCGATGAATTCTTCATCAACTTTTTCAAAAACGCAAGGTTGGAAGTTTTAATTACATTTTTAAAGCAAATACTCTAACTCTTCGTGTTGCGTTTCTACGTCGACCGTGTACTACATACAGTTCCTGTACCCAAAATCACACAACTAGCTACATGTAACTTTATATTTTTGCTGAAAACTGTGAAAAAAAATACGCGATGTTTCAAATTCGTTATCATAGGAAGAGTTTGAAAAGAGTACAAGCCGGATACAGTTTATGTAAATTTGACGTTTTCGTTTTGGCACTGAAGATGTTAAATTGTAAACAAATTCAAGTTAACAACAAAATACGAAGGAGCAGATGCTACGTAAGTTTTCAAGATATCTTGGGGTTTTTTCGTGAAGGTTTTTATATTAATATGTAACACCAAAGTAGTTTACTCATGTAATTTACGAAGTCTTTCACAAACGTACCGACCAGTTTATATATTAAATTGCTCTTTAGTTTTAGTTTTACTGATAAGAACATTATAATTTCAGACCTTATATATTATGTAAAGCACATCAGTATGCAAATATTCATTAAGATACTAGGTTGTTTTGCTTAATCCATCGAGTACAGTGGATTCCAAATATACAAGTAAATCATTTTTCAATTTGATTGCTTGTTTTAATTATTGTAAACTCGTAGATACAGTGTAGATAGAAAAAGCTTAGAAGCAGTTCTCCCTGGAGGCCCTGACTGTAAGAAACAGCTAGATTATTTACAATGTGAAAAGGCACAATATAACTATAGATATAGTACGAAAGTAGGTCCTATTTAAAGTAAATCAACTATTAATAAATAAAATTAGTCAATCAGTATAAATCCATAACAAATCTGTAAAAAGGTAATATTAATATGAACATATAGAATTAATAGAAATATAGAAGTATTGTGTGTGTATGTGTTTTCGCGGTTTTACATCTCATCTGACTGTAAAATATTCCAAAATAAAGCGGTTTATATAAACAGTACCAATTCTATCAAAGTTAAAACAACAACTTGCCTTTCGTTTTCTTTTTTCCCTCCCAGAGCATAAATCCGCGATCAGATTTCACTAAAATATACCTTTTAGTGTTTAAGGCATCAATTTCCCTACACTGTCGTAGTGCAACTGAGGGAAATACACTTCCCAGACGCTGTCCAGATGATTATGATAGCGTGTGCGAAATGACGTACGCGAAGCATAACCGCGTGAGACCCAAAAGGTTCCGATAGAGTTGGACTACTATATTTTTTTATTCTGTGTCTCTGATCATGACGTAAGTATGTTAAGGGGCCGAACATTCAGATTTTAATCAAGAAATCAATAAAAAAACTGCATGGTGTTTCCACAAAGTTATAGTTGTATAAACTTGTGATTAATTACAATATCCTATGATTTATACGCAGTGAAAGTACTGTATAATTTATAAACTTCTGATCTACACTAAATTTCCCTGTACAAAAAAACTCGCAAAAGCTATGTATTATTATGCATATATATAAACAAACGGATACGAGTAGCACAAGTCATTTGCATCTAAATCTGATTGCAACGTAGGCGTTGTGTTATACATGTAGTTACCGGTATAATGCTGATCTTATGACTTATTAGGCAGTACTTTTTGGAATTAATATATACATTATCATATATGCATTATGTGGTTATTGCAAATGGTGTCATTTTAACTTTTTCAAAATTAACTACACTATCCCGGGGCTTGGCGCCTTTTACATGCGCGCTCCGTGTTTAAGCGTGTTTTTATATCTGATAAAGATTCTCCTAATCTACATAAACTTTAACTTTGATTTTCTAGGCTTAAACATTGCATTTTTTAGGCTTAAACATTTTCAAAATTATGTCGCCAATGAACTCGCCAGGTGGGTCGTTTTTTAAGCCATTTAAAACACTCACAGTACGTGTTTTATCAGATACAGTATAAAACACTCGGCAATCGCCTCGTGTCTTATATCTGGTAAAACACTCCTGCAGCGCTCGTGTTTTAAATAGTACATAAATAAACTGGCTTTAAAAAATAAATCATCATTGACCTGATTTAAGTGGCGCCAGCTGTTATACTTCTAATAAATTAGTTGGTAACGTAACTTATAGATGTCCCCTGCAAGAAGTGATACCAAATTAATTTCATTAAAACTATCCCGAACCACAAGCTTTTTTCTTGTACTGTGGATTAAATTTACATTCGCCATACACCAAAGTACTGTCAAGCAAATAAAATATTATCATGCTTTTTGTTTTCTTGCCTAGGTTTGATGACACAACACTTTAAAATAGCAACAATGACTGCAGAAACGCATTTTCATACGTGGTTATCGGTACTCTCATTTAACATGGCTGACCTGGAAATATACGCAACACAAAATCAAGGGAAAGGACACAGTGCAGTAAAGGGTTAATATTATTACATACCTGTTTCTAGTACCCTGGCTTGTCTACTTCTATAATATCCATATCAGGAAATGACCCACCACATTCGCCAGCCCTTTTCCAAGCCTAACAAAATGACAAAGTCCTGTAAGAAATTTTATAGCCGAGCAAACTATTCTTAACAAAGTCAAGTTGAGTAAGGTTTAAATGACACAATAATAGACATGAAACAAATTACTAGATTTATTGAATAACAATTTCGTTACAACATCAGTAACATCTTCAAGTAAAATAAAATAAAATACAATTATTAACAACTTATAAACAAGAAAGTATAGTAGGGGGAGAGTAACAAGAAAGAAAATAGTGAGTTTAGAAGAGAAACGATCTAGTGTTAGAATTAAGAGATATGACCTTGGCTATAAGTAAGCCGAAAGGAGATAAAAGTGAGAATTTGCAAAGGATAAAATTAAGAAATTTTCAAACGAGATAGCATAGCTCGTTTGTTAAATCTGGGATGAAGCTGAAGAGTTAAACTTGTGTCACTTTATTACCAGGATAGTGTAAGGTGAAATTCCAGGGCCTTCTGAGGTTCTTCTTCGTTTCGCTACATGTATATAACTAGTTGTTTCTTAACTGTTGTAGTTGTTTCTAGATACTATCAAATCTATTTATATCTCCGCCTCGTTCAGCTGAGCATAAACTCAGCTGAATAAGAAAAAAGCTTAAGTGATGTTACTCAGCTGAGTGAGTTAAACATTGTGACTGTTTAGTGAGTAACTTTGATTGAGTTAATTATAATAGTTGGGGCGGTTATTTGTAAAATTGGTTTATTTAAGATTACAATGATGACGGATATGTCACCACTTCAACTTCTTCATCAACGTTTTAAAAAAAGCTTTTTTTCAAAAACTTCGAAAAAAATATCAGACTAAATATCCACTAAGTGACGTGTTAACTGTGACTCAACCATGCAACCTGCAAACAGGCCTTGATTTAGACAAGAATGTAAAAAGAAGCTGATTGCAAGCTCTTAATGATTGTATCCCATTTGGGCTGGCTAAATAGTTGCCGTACCGTGATAGCAGAGTTTTCTAATCATTATCAAACTTTTTAATGCAAATTTTACCAAAAAATTACTAAATTAAATATACCATATAATTAGTCTGTAGCGAAACGACTATATATTATATGTAGCAAAACAACTGTAGCGAAACGACCTTTTAGCGAAACGACCGTAAATCCTTATACGAACAAATTGTCAAGTTTCGCATACGTACGACTTCGTTGGTAGGTAAATTTACAGTATATATTACGTCCCAACCTCTCTATGGTGCCAACGACAAGTCAGTCGTTTCATCACTGCAAAACAAGCCGAATCTTTCACAAAAGAATCTCTGAACATACATATACTGGTAAAAAACGAACACAATCACAACTTAGTGCAGTTTGTTCTGACATTAACAAACAGCGCACCCTATCTCGTTTAAAGATTTTTATTCTCTGCTAATTCTCGCTTTGATCTGCTTGTGTGGAAAGCACACTTTTGTCCAAGATAAAATCCTCTCTTAATTCCAACATTAGATCTTTTCCCTTATTTCCAAAACTTCTTTTTAGCAATAATAATACAATAAGTTTAATAAAAAATTTTATCATTCGTTTTTCCCTTATTACTGTACACCATTGGCTGTTGTACTCACCTCATCCCTTCCTGCTCACTTGCTTTTTTATTCATGACAGATGTATTTTATTTCACTTTGAAGTGGCCAGTGCTGATGTAACGAGCCGTTACTTACTCTAGATATACATATTTATAATAACTTTATCAATTTATAATATTCCTGCACCAACCCAAACATTGCAAAACAAACATTTCCTATACATTAACCAGACGAACAATCACAACAAACAACCTGAAGTCTGTATAACATTTCTTAAAAGACGAAATTATCCAAAATATCCTCATAGAACACAAAAACCAAGCAAGAAAACAAAGTGTTACCCTCAGTCACTATACAAAATTCCAATAACCCCAATGTCAACAACAAGGTGAAGGAGACAGCAAAAATTCTAAATCTATTGGAAGAATTAAAAAGAACAATGAACGACTGTATGATGTAGGTGTTGGTAATAATAGCATGTTCACATAAAGTGATAAATAAAATATGATGTAAAAAAACAAAAAATTTAAAACAAATTTCTACAAAAGCGGAAGCTCTGTCAACAGAAATGACTGCTATTGTGGGCGTTAACTTGGATGACCTAACGTTGGGGGGAGTTAAATTGGAAATGGATAAGGGACTGGTCTGTTTGTGTACTTGTGTGGTAGGGCATGGGGTTAAAGGTTGGTGTAACAAGGGGGTAGGCTGATTACCACAGGTACTGTATACCCAGTACAGTATTCAATGTTAAATAATCAACACAACTCTCCATGATTTAAGAAATCCGAAGAAATTAATCATGATAAAATATGTAATAGCTCTGTAATACTGGTCTTCAATTATATAGTTTTAGGGGGTCCTTCAAAATCCTTCATGCCACTTTGATATAAATGATAAACCAGGGAATAACTTCTTCGTTTGAGGTCCCAAACGATTCACTTGCTCAGTGAAATACTTGGTGTTTCACTTGCTACAACTTTGATATCTTTTGACTTTGGTTTGTAACTTTTGTGATTTTTAGACTCAAATACACCACCCACATACATCATATAACTGAGTGAATTTACGGTACATGATTCTGCTTCTGGCTTCATTAAAACTTAAAAAGTGGAACTACAGGCTGGCTTAGTGTTCAGAGTATTGCTGTAGGAAGCAACTTCAACTTGGGGGCACTTCATCTTAGGGACAGCACTTCAATCAAACAGTACACATTTTCTATTATCTTAGCTGGGAAAAAGGTCACTTGAAAGAAAAATTGCAAGGGCACCTGCCCCAGGTCTGTCCTCTGGTTTCTATATACCTGGAGGAGATGTTAAATTCTGTTGGACAGCATAGAGGGTGCAAGGACCATATAAAAGTACTGTAAGCATGGTTAAATGTGAATGCTGTAGCCCATCATGACTAGAGATGCACCGATATTGGTATCAGTGTTTCGGATATAAGCATATCAGTGGTAATATAACAATATCGGTATTAGCATTCTTACCAATATCCTTGCCGATATTCATTTTGGTCACCCAAAACACAAAGCTCTATTTACTACCATTTTCAGTTGAGAATGACTTCGATATAGTTTTGTCAAAGTTTTATGGTCTGCAGAACATCTGCAACTTCTGTTTGTTTAATTATTGATCATTCAAGTTATTAATTACAGTTTATTTGTTAACACTAAGTTATTGTTATTGAACTTTTGGATTATTAAATATTGTTATGACAATGAAACATGCAATTACAAATGATGTACACTATTCATTATCATTAATATAATTTTTCAGTTTTTTAGATTTTTTTACAGCAACCGGTAATTGTATATTATCAATTATCATCATTTGTCAAACAACATACAGGCACATTTTCTGAAGCCTCAATATCAATATCGGTTATCGGTATCACCAAATATCAGCACTAAAATATCGGTTATCATAATATTGGTAAATTCCTATATTGGTGCATCTTTAATCTTGATCAGACCCTCTATTGTGTTAATATTTTCGGTATGCACTTAAAATTGTAAATCTACAAATCTAAATGCAAAAACCCAGATAGACTGCATTGTAATATCAAAACTTTTGCTTTCATGTGCTATTTAAATAACATATTAATGAAGGAACTTGTAGTGTTATTGTTTGATGGAACTCTATAATATAAGATAGTAATTTATAAGACAGACTGGAAATTGACTTTGAAAAGTTCACTCCTCACAAAGGTATGGCATCTGCATGTATGACCAGTGGAGTTGTAGAAGAAGAGCCTGTTTGTGTTTAATGCCTTCAGTGGGTGCCTAAAGTATTAAACTATTTTTATCAGTCCTTACAGTACATGTACCTATTAAATTAATGAAAGATTTATTCCTTAATTTTTTGGTTGTCCTTATTTTATGCATGCAACTTATACACCAGGAATACAGTACCACAAATGTTGTTTCTTTATTAAAAAAACTGGGGTGCAATTAATACACCTGGGCAACTTATCTGCCAGGAAATATATATGGTACACACACACACACACACACACACACACACACACACACACACACACACACACACACACACACACACACACACACAC
>JAOBAZ010120329.1:0-11236 GCA_026546875.1 Pteroeides caledonicum | reverse complement strand
AAAAACCTTGGCTAATGATGGACCATTGACAAAACAAATTCTAATGTTTTGAATACCCGTATGTCTAATCACCGTTTTATTTGCCCATTAATATACGGCAATTTCAAATAAATAACATTAGGGTCTACGTCTCTATTAGATTTAGTTTTCATAGTACGCCGAATAACAGCTTTGACAAATTTTCTGGGGTAGCCATTATTTATGAATACTTCAGTGATTTTATGAGTAGATCGCTTGAGGGATTGGCGATCAGACGAACAAGTAATAGATCTTCTAGTTTCACCAATAATCAAAGCCCGTTTGCTTGCTAAAGATCCGTGGCTATCCCATAGGGCAATAGACAGGCTATGAATGGGTTTTATATACAGTTCAGTAGAAAATGTATTGTTATTCTTATCAAAAGAAAACAATGTATCTAAGAAAGGAAGTTAATTATTTGAATTGGGTGTTTCTATAGTAAATTTGATCGCGTCGTTTAAACTGTTAAATATCTCCAGTAACCTGTCTTCATTAATGCTATCAGATTTTAAAACAGCAAATATGTCATCAATGAATCGCTTCAGTGAGACAGATCCCTCAGACTTATGAATTATCAACTGATCCAACTCATTCATATAAATGATGGCTAAAATAGGGGCCAAATTATTGCCCATAGCTAAGCCACTTTTTTGGCTATAGCCTTTACAATCAATGAGTATGGTATCTGTGGTAATGCATAAGCGTAAAAGGTTTTCAAAATCGTCCATCTCCAATTCCGATAAGAAAGAGTCTGATTTATATCTTTCAAAAAACGTTTGGTGACACTGAAAATGCCCGAGGTATTATCATTGACATCCTCTAATGGTATAGACCCATATAGATTCCTAACATCCAAACTACAAAATCCATTTACCTTCTCTTCAATACCATTTAGAAAATCAACAAAGTCTTTGGTATTGTTAAGATGGGCATCAACATGACAAAGAAGTGGACTTAAAGCCTTGACTAAATATTTTGAGAGAGAAGTAGATGGTGCATCCGTAGCCGCATGAATGGGTCTACCTTTGAGTATCCCTTCCTTATCATCTTTGGGTAAGCAATAAAGAGGACTGGGAAGTGGCTCGCTACAAATCTGTGATTTTAGTTGTTGATATAATCTAGGGCTGGAGGTCTTATATTTATTAGCTATCTTGTTTAACTGTCCGTTAAATCGTAGTTGCTCAGTCCTAGGTAAATTTATTTTTTTCCTAACTACTATTACCAGTGTCTAAAGTACTATTTCCTATCATTTTTTCATATTGGCTAGTGTCTAGTGCAATAAGGCGTTTAGTTTTATCTGTCTGAGTTATGGTAATTTGTTCTGGTGGACGTTTATAATATATATAGCTCCCCAGAAAATTTGTCAAAGCTGTTATTCGGCGTACTATGAAAACTAAATCTAATAGAGAGGTAGACCCTAATGTTATTTATTTAAAATTGCCGTATATTAATGAGCAAATGAAACGCAGGGCGCAATCGGTGATTAGAAATACGGGTATTCAAAACATTAGAATTTGTTTTGTCGATGGTCCGTCATTAGCCAAGGTTTTTGCACCTTCGAAAGATAGTTTACATCGTCAAACCAATTATGACACGTGTAATATGGCATTAAAAAATGATCTTTGTTTAAGCAAGGATGTTATTTATCAGATTTCTTGTTTACACTGCCAATTGGTATACAAAGGAGAAACAGGACGTACGATTGGCTCTAGTGTTAGTGACAATTTTTACCATTAGCTCTCAATGGTTATAAATGGATTGCCAAATACTATCTCGTTAAGCAAAGAAGAGACCAATTGAACGAAATGTGTTACATAAGTGCACTACCAGGCGATCATAAAGGGGCACGGGTTTCCTTCATTATTAAATAACTACTCAATTATTAAAAATAGATTACAGCATTATGTAATTAGTCATCCAAGCATAATCAGTGATGGTGTACCTCTAAGAGTGAAGATGTCAGGAGTTCGAGCCAATATGACAAGGTGGTCAAACTACATTCCCACAACCTTTGGTTTGCTTGACGCATCAGAGGACATAATGACATCAAAAAGTAACCAGACCACACCTGTAGTAAAGGGCAAGGAGGACTATGACACATTAAATGAGTCATTCAAAGATGTCCTCCGGATTATCAATGAAGCCATAGCAGAATAAAAAATAAATGTTAATGAGGGAGCAGTCAATCTAGAACTTTTTCTGGGTGGGGATTACAAATTCATCCTGCTAATGATGGGCTTCAGTTAAGCTACATCAAACCATGCATGTGTATGGTGCACCGTTCACAAAAATGCCAGGTGGAACATGAGTCATAACTTAGATTATTACACATTGCACCCCCTAAAAAGAACATTAGAGGACATTAGATACACAGATTAGCAGGTAAAAAAACAAAATTTCTGTTGTGTACATAAACCCCTTTTGGACATTTTAATTTAAATTTTAATTAAAGTTTAAATCAGTCAAGATGTTTACTTGTCAAGGCGTAGAAAAATTAATGACTTTGCCGGAAGTACTGTTCTGAGAAAATCCAACAAATGGGATGGTCCTGCAGATGTACTGAAACACGACGCACGATTGTGGGAACTAAAGCAGAGAAAACGATCAAAGAGAAGCTATAACAAGAAAATGACATCTACTGGGAATACGGGCTAGGGGAGACAAGAAGAAAGAAAAGGAAGAGCCTTCATCCTGGGGGGAAATAAAAGAAGAAAACATGACAAAATCCCAACTCTTGGAACTAGAGTACATATATTATAGCATACTAAATAAAAGTTAATTAAACTAACACAATTCTTCATTATTTATAAGGTAAATCTGCTGATAAAATTAATCCTTTCATCCCGGAGCTCTCGCATGTTTTAGTCTCCTTTTGTCAATTAGCCAGAGTGCAAATTCCAGCACATAAGCCAAAACAATTCCCGCACTGTAAAAAATGTTAAACCTCCCAAAAGTATTTCTACAGGAATAAAAGGGTTAACTAACAGTTAAGCTTCTTTTCAAGCACTGTACACTGAGCTCTTCAATATAGTATGTAGGTGATTCTTTGATTTCCCCGGCTGTGATAGTGTGGCCTTTGAGTCCTTTTGATATAAATCGCCTAAATTTCACAGTATATTCAATTCTGACACCATCACCAAAATTATCAACTATCTGATCCCACTCATTGGGAAAAGTACATCGTGAGAAATCATCCTTCTCCAACATGGTGTAGTTGTTCATTTTCGTGCCATTAAATAAATAACCGAACACATCATGCCGGAAACAGATTATGGTGGCCGGGGTACTCTTTGATGATAGATTTTCCAAAATCGCCACATGAAGGGCGTCAACTCCTGCAGCAACTAATTCTTTATCTGGACTAGGTTTAGAAAATGCACTAAAATAAATGGACATACAGATATCAGAGAAATAATGAAGTGAAGTGGAAAAGGTGCAACCTATTCAACATTAATAGTGAATATAATATATAAAACAACATAAATTAATTTCAAATTATTTATAACAAGAACACTGTTTTAATTTCTGAAATGTGACTTGCATCAATATTGAAATATAATTAAAATAACTTTGAAATTTATTCATATACATCTACCTTAAAGCCACTGAATTTAGGTTTTCCTCAGGTTCCCAACTGTTAGAGAGGGAAATGTACCCTTCCCACTTGACTAAATACTTATTCTGAAATTTTAGAGTATTTAAAAACATTTCAATAGCTAAACAATACAGTATAAAGTCTAGATTCTATAAGAATATTTTTGTCGAATTAAAGAGCGATAAACGAAGCTAATATACATATAAATCTACTTCCTTTATGCTTGCAGGTTCTTCTAGAGATAATGCTCTCAGCGTCGTAGTATTTTCTATTTTTCGGGGTTTGTCTATTCTTCTCATTCACGAGTATAAAAATCAGCAGCGCTCAGATTATGCAATTCCTTACAAAATCGAGCCGTCATTTTGGATTTTTGAAATTCCGAGCCCGCTGTACAAACAGCGGGTTGTACTTCATTTCTAGCCAAGACATATTTCAACATATTTGACGACATGTTTTGAGGCACTGTGTGACATACAGATGTTTTCGTTGCCAATGGACAAACTTTTATGAGTAATTTGACAACAATTCCAAGTTATACGTCATAATTTGACAATATCACTAGTATGCACAGTAATTTACCATTTTAATATCGTTCTATTGCTTTTAATTGTCAAGGGGGAATTTTACTTATACAGTGTTATAATACATGTATTTGTGCACAGTGCAGTTTGTAAATAGCTGATTGGCCCCATTTATATGGTTATATATACCGTTAATTGTAACAATAAAGATTTAATACATATAGTGAAGTCGCATTTTTTGATATTTGTATAAAATGTGAATATTACATACGAAGTATTTGATATAATTGTATAGTGAATGAAAAGTTTTCTTCAGAGACCAAAGCCAAAGGTCTACATTTGAATTGAAAATCACTTATTAAT
This sequence comes from Pteroeides caledonicum, assembly GCA_026546875.1. Classification (NCBI taxonomy): domain Eukaryota; kingdom Metazoa; phylum Cnidaria; class Anthozoa; order Scleralcyonacea; family Pennatulidae; genus Pteroeides; species Pteroeides caledonicum. The sequence goes on along the minus strand of JAOBAZ010120329.1, from coordinate 6,739 downwards.
TACTAAAAAAGAACTAATATTATATTAACTATTATTACGAACTATTATATTAACTACTTAAAAAGAACTTTTAAAAGTAGTATTCTTCTTTTTCCTTTGACTTTAAAATGGCTTAAAGGTCTCATCGTTGATAAAAAAATAAACAGGGTCAGATAAGGTTGAGTCTACCAGTACTTTTCCAGTTTAAAAGCTTGAAAGACTGTCCATACGATTTTATGTAAAAGTTAATTTTTTTTAATTTGTCAGCTATTTTATATTGAGATGTGTGTTACTGCGGACTGAAATACATGTAGTTTGCCTCTTTTGTCTTGCGATTCTTTCTTTTGTTTCTGGTGACAAAAGACTCAAATTTAGTTTGTTATCAAAATACTTTTGACAAGTTTGTTTACATCTCTTACACACAATGAGAATTGATTTACGGGCAGAGTTGTAGTCACTCATGCAATTTCAATTAGTGTAAAGGTTTTATTTCAAGGCTTTTATCTCAGTGAATACAGTTGAATTGTTTCTATGGCTTTATTTCTCCTTTGCTTATCGTGGCAAAGCAGAAGTGTGGTCATTATGCCTTACTTTCGAGCATCCTGGCCGCTACTTTTAAAACCCTGTCAATAACACTCAAAAACTTACAATTTCCATCGGGACTTACAGTGTATATATGAACAATTCTTTACACTCTATTCGTTATACTGGTTAATAATGGGCAGCCATTGTCAAGGGTACAAAACCAAGGCTAGAGCTGAAGGTGCATCTGTCCAAATATTTTGTACAGGGGTATCATTTCCCCCTGTCGTATTTTAATTAAAAATTTCGCTCATGTTAAAAAATCATGTTTCTTTATACGTAATCTTCCAATAGCACTGAATTGTAGCACCTTTAGTTTTCTGCAGTGTGTAACCCAAGTTTTAGTTTAGTGTCAGATAAGTCTGTTACGACATGGCATCACAGACCTGCCAACCACTAAGAGAAAAAAATTTGGATTTTGAGCAAAAAACAATTCTTAAATTGGTCTCCAAAATCTGGAAATCCAGAGCAATCTAGTCAATTGATTTCTGTTCTGCATACGAAATGATTTTTTTAAAAACTACCTACAATAAACAACCATATTTAAAGAACTAACTCAACTAGACAACTGTTTACTCTGCAATCCAACATAGTTTAAGGTAATATGCCAGTAATATTATTAAATAGGAACACCATTCTCCATAAATGGAAGAAAAAGGAAAAAAATTCTCAATATTGTTTATTCTACAGTGACAATTTGTTATTCAAGCCCCAGCCTCGAAACCGTGTACGAACCACTGAAACTGATACAATTCAAAAAAAAAAGAATTATCAATTACCGACTGTCAGATGTTAGTGGTAGCTAAAATTTTCAAATCGTGAATTCGTGAGATTTTACAATATTTCCGTGAGATGTTCAAATCATTGAGTCACACGGGAAATCCGTGAGTGTTGGCAGGTCTGACAGCAAGAACATTGTGATTATTTACGGCTAATTCGAACCAACCGACAACAGCTTCCCGCTGTTGATCTTTTAAAACCAAGAGAATTTTAATCTTCTAATTTTTCTAGTAAATATTCGGTCGCATCATTAAGTAGACGAACATTTACGATTTTGTCTCTGCCATACTCATCACAAGCGCCAATACTATTGTTGGGATGGCTTGGGAATTGCGGTCGAGGATTGCAAATGATAGTGACGGCGTAGCAATCAAAATTGGAATGGATTGTCCTAGAGCTTTTTTAACAGCGCCACGCGGTCAGGGGTCTAAGTCCCTAGGTACTAGATTCAACCCTCTCTATACCAAAACATTGACAACTCTACATAACTTCTCACACATCATTAGATATTCATAGCAATCCGGTCACCCACACGTCCTCATTCAGATCACGTGTCCGTACGTCGAAAACCAGTCTAGGTCAGTATCTGGTACAATTAAGTCGGCAGGGCTTTAAAGCTAAGGGAAATTGAGGAATAAAAAAATAGTATGCAAATAAGCCTAATTGCTGTTTTAAAAGTAAATTCTAAATACAGTAAACTGTATTTAGAAATAGATTCTAATTACAGTTTACTGTATTTAGAATTGTGTTCTAAACATGCATTACCGTATTTCGAGAATATTTCCTGGATAAAGGCTTGGGAGGATATTAATATGTTGCAATTTTACTTATATTTTGTTTATAACAAAAATACACACTGTAAACACGTTTTAAACACAGCTAGTCATTTTGTGTTAATACAAATGTTTACACTACAGCTGTTGAAAGTATTGCTGGATAACATTATCTGTTTTGAAGCAATATTTCGCTGTGCATCATTATCAAATTCACTCCAATCAAATTGACTCAACAAAGTATCCAATTCTTCATGTGTCACGTTAAAAATCTCATCTACCTCCTCATCAAGTGTCCTAATAGTTCCAGGTTTATCTTCAGTCGTTACACATGGAGCAACGCTGGTTGAAACTCCAATTTGTTGTTCGTTGTTCCCCTTTTTGTAACGAAACCCGACGCCGTGTAGGCGTTAACTTGCACGCGTACCAATGTTTTCTCGTGCATTCCTTGAACTAAACTTGAAGCTGTAGTGACACGAAGACAATGAGCAGTTTTTGCTTCTAATCCGTCGTCTCTCATTAAAGAAGGAAGTATCGAATTGAACTTGTGAATCGGTGCATTCTCATATTGCTAATAAGTTTTACTCGGCCGAAAATAAAAAGCATCCTCAACTCTTTCAAGGTCACAAACCAATTCAACAAACTGTTTAAAGATAGGAACAAAAAATGGTTGATGCCCGCTGTCATTTTCAGTGTGGCAATAATGCGTTACAACTCCCGCTTTCTTCTTTAAATATTTTAATCCACTGTGGTAGGTTTCTGACACATTTTCATGATATATAATTTTATCATGTTCCACAACAAAATTACTTACCCTCAACTGCACATGCTCACAACGCCAAACATTTTACCTATATAATGACAAAGTGTATACAGCAAACATTCAGCGTTTTTATTTCCGAGCAAGCCCTTAGACAACAATGTCCGTTCCTCGTCTTCAGTAACTGGCTTGTTCTCTTTTCAAGTACCTTTTGTTGACATGTGCTCGCGACTTCTATCGGATTTCTCTACATCGGGATCCAACACTTTTCTGAACGTTTGCAATTTACGCAACTGTCTAATATATTTGCCTCGGTTCTTTCATTTTCCTTCAGATAGCGCCGTATAGCACACACTATCTGATATACATTTTTTCGGGGTACGCATCTCCATCCTTGTCACTAAGTTCTTGTCTAAAGTTTATTAGCCAGAAGCTCGTACTCGCCATAGACACTTTCCATTATTTGGCTTGGCCAGAAGTCAGTTCGATAAACACATCGTCAGACGTTTCTGATACGGCTGTTGTTGTGTGTTGGTACAAGGACTCAATGATATCAAACAGTGTTGTATCAGTATCAGGTGGTAGTCGTTGGTGCAGTGTTGCAAACAGCCATTCTCTCACTACATGATCAAAAGCAGAACCTAGGTCAACAAATAGGAGGTGTATAGTCTTTTCCACTGTACCATACTTTTAGACGATTGAGTATAATAATAATGCAAAGACTCGAGCATAGTCGAAGTCCTCTATAAGTGCTAGGGTCTTTTGGACTGCCTTTGCTAGCTCCTTTCCAGAGTGCAACTAGTTTTGTATGTTCACAAATCAAAAGCCATTTTACGAGTGTTCAAAACAGTTGATGTCAAAGTATACATTTCAGTGAGTAATTCCTCGGAAGCTACTGCGTATTTAAAGAATTCTGTAGGAACATCAATGCAGGTTTTTCTGTTTTTCAGTTGTCTAAGAACATTTTTAATCTCACTTTTCTGTGGAGTTGCGGTGTTAATGGTTTCAGTGGATATGTACTGGAACTCTTCTACAAATGCCGGTGGTTCATGAAGCTCTTGTGGCTCTTGCAACGCAGTGGTGATGTTGAAGTGCTCCGAAAAGTACTTCTTAAGGTTGTCTGCAGTACATTGGTTTTCTCGTCTCACAGGTCTGAAAGTAGACCGACCTGATTTTGCAGCCCTGTAAAGTTCCGCTAGTTCTTGTTACGCCGCAAATTCGCTCATTTCATCAGCTTCCTTTTTGAGGTTTTTAGTTCTCAAAAACCTCACACGCTTTTTTATTCATTTTGTGGTATCTTTATTTGCACTACTGTCACGCAGCACACTAGATCGTTCTACTAAAAGATCATTCAATATCACATCATTCTTCAGAATTCACTTTCCTTCTCAAATTTCCGCTTTGGTGGTAAAGTAACTTCAGCGGCCAGTTGTAATGCTTGCAGAATCCCCTCCACGTTATCGGTAATGCTGGACTTTAACAGGTGAGTATTCACAGAAGAGCAGTACTTCTGTCTGACAGTACCATTCTGAAATGCCTTGATGTTGAGTTTAGGCTTAGTAGGATTTTTGGAGAACTTTGCTCTTGTGCGGCTTGTGGTGGGCGTGGAAAAGGTAGTGATCAGAGTCGGTTCGTAAAAGCTAGTGATCAGAATCGACAGTAAAACCTCGCATAACTCGGCAGTCTGTAATGTAGTGTTGCACATATCTCTCTGCGAGAACATAATCGATTACATTCCGGGTCTGTCCATCATTGCTATACCATGTATAGTTTAGCTTTATCTGTTTAGCTTCCGATGCTCGAAGAATGTTTCTGCGATGCATAACTGCTTGCTTCGGCAGAATCTTTTCAGTCGGTTGTCATTATAATTACAGAACTGGTCCTCAAAAACCTTAACTCCGTCGAAAAAGCATCGGCGTTCTCCTATGGAAGTTGTAGCATTAAAATCTCCTACTACAACAACCTTTTGATGCCTTACTACCTTCGTAGCGTAGTTTCCAAGAGCTCAACAGTGGAACAGTTGTTGCTGGTTTTCAGTTCCGATCGATTCAGTTGGAGCATATGCATTTATTATTCTCAAATTAAATCCAAAGACTAATATCCATTGTCATTTATCATTGGTTCATTAATATCAGGTGTGCAGATCTGTATTTCAGGATTCACCTTTATACATGTAAGTAGGCCAACTCCTGCGTCTCTTTACTTTTGATATTTGCTCCAGTGGAACTCGTATTTTTCTTCAGAGCTCAACTCTATAACCTTACTTCCTGTGCCTCTCCACCTAACTTCTTGCAGGCAACACAAAGTTAAATCAAACCGGGTACATTCTTTATATACCAATGCCTGGTTTTCAAGGCACCCCTCTGTTTTTTCTCATTCTCCGCGTGAAGAGCTTTTTCCGGCCCAGGGGACGTCAGGTCTGGGAGTAGGCTTAGTGTCCGACCGAAAAGGAGGACGAACGGTGAAAAAAGAATGGTGTTATTGACGGTGCAGTTACAAACATGTACAACCTTGTTTACTGAGTCTTTCCATTTTTTCTTTCTATCCTGGGGCAAGGTTCGTAGCATTTACAGCAATGCTCTGTTAAACCGTTCGGCTTTTGCATTGGTCTTCGTATCATGTGGAGTAGTTCTCATTCGTTGAACACCAGTTTTTTCCAGCTGGTGAAACATCCTATTTTCGAACTCTATCCTTGGGTCATGGAGAATTTTTGCAGGACAGCCAATTCGAAGAAGAACGTCGTTGTATAACTTTTGAGCGCTGTTGAACTTGACTTGTTTTTTGTCGGGTACGGCCGCGCAAACCAGGTAAAGTGGTCTACACTGACCAATATATATTTAAAACCGCCGGAGCTCTGCATCAGATGCATGTAGTCGTTGGAAAATGTTTAAAAGAAGATAAGGTTGCAATGTTACAGTCTAGTGCGCTGATCTGTAAGTTAAGTTTCCGCTGTTGTAGGCAGCCACATGCGTTAGTCACGTGGGTTATATCCTTCTCCATATTAAGGCAGTAGCTTTCTTTAGCTAGCTGTACCACTCTCTTAGCACCTAATTGTCTCGTATTTTGATGAAGTGCTTCGAGGATGGTTTGATGGAACGGTCCTGGTTGTGAAAGCCAGTTTTTTCCACGCCTCTTTTGCTATTTGTCACTTGTGCCATTTCCGAAGTAATGTTTCAACACTTCATTGTTCTCGTTTGGTTTCATGCAGGTGCGGGCGTTTACATTCCAGCTTCAATGTTAGAAGTATGCTAATTACAGCATCTCGCTTCTGGGCCTCAAATCACACAACACCTCCAAAATGACAGCTAGACTCTACGACCATTTAACATTGAAGTGGCACACAAACCAATCAACAAACTCAAAACAAATTTTACACAACACAAAGACAAAACAACCATTCTAGAACAAGGTAACGCAATTTACAGTATTTTCTGCAACAACTGTCCAAAAGAATACATCGGCGAAACATCCAAAAAGATTAACACAAGACTAACTGAACTTAAAAAAGCTACCAACCATTTACTTACAATTAAAACACAAAATACCCAAAAACCCAAAATACCGACCATCAGTCGTACCAATGGAAACAGACAACACCAATAACAAAATAACCATGACAACATCAAGCTCAAACAAAGGAACCAATGGTAGTCGAATACTGACAAATCCACCAAGAAGACGCTCTCTGACAATCCAATCAAATGAACAAATTAAAAAAGCAAAAAATTCAAATTCCCAATTAAACCATCCTTCTGATGAAGACCTTAAGAACAGGGTCAAAAGCTAAAAAGAAAATATCATTATAGTCTAGAGAACATCAATAAAACAATCATACAATGCCTAAACTACAAACTTTTAAAACATA
>JAOBAZ010120107.1:0-11242 GCA_026546875.1 Pteroeides caledonicum | reverse complement strand
ACAGACAGACAGACAGACAGACACACACACACACACACACACACACACACACACACACACACACACACACACACACATGCAGAACGACATGGACGCACACAAATGCATAGACAAAAAAATCTCGTGGCCATTACTATCTAAACATGAACAATTATTATCGATATTACCTTTGAATCGATGGTTTCCTTGATACTCGGCATTTCTGCTGGAACATCCAAGTCGGAATCCTATTTACAAAGAAAAACAATATTAAAATGACTTGAACTGGGTTTACCCAAAAGAATGAAAAATCAATGAACCAATGGACCAATGAACGAATGAACGAATGAACCAATGGACCAATTAGTCAATTAATCAATCAATCTTGCATTGTGAGAACACTAGGTTTAGTAAAACTGTTTGTATGATCAAATGAAGACCCCTATACGCATGCCCTGATCCATTAACTTATTAATTATTTAGCGTTTATTATTAAATATTTATCATCAACTTACATGTTCTTCTTCGCCTTCTAAGAAGGAAAATAAAATATTTTTCAGTAAACTGACCTTCTAGTAATTTACAAACTCGACCAATTTACCAACGTATACAGCACATGTTACGTATAGTAAAAGAACTACCCCACAGTGCACGACGTCTGCAAAGGTCAGTAGACACGAGGCAGTATGTTGAAATGACATTCTAGTGTATATGTAATCACTGCTTGCTTACTTTTTATGTTGGAATGAACAAATTAGTATTGTTTATTTCATATACTCGTATATCGATATCATGAAAGTCTTACCTTGATACACGACTACATAAACAACACTAATTCGTTAATTTAACTCAGTTATGGTACAGGTATACCAAGAAAAAACTAAGGAAACTTGATAACATACACCGTGTTTTGGCGTAAATAAAATAAAACCTCTTTTCTGGCCCCAAAATCAGCCATGCAAGGTTAAAACGATACCCTCGACCTCCAAACAAGTGGTTTTTATAGTATCTCAAGCTTCAATATTACATTTATAAACTTCAAAATACAGAACAAAAAAACCTACCACTCTCAAATGCACCAGACTCTGAGGCAGCTCTACGAAAATAAACATGTTAAAAGTAATATTAAAAATGTTATTCTATAACACAGTACTGATGTCGACCGATGTACTAAAACGTTAATGACTAAGATTTATACAGGTTGGTATTTAAAAGAAACTTCGACACCAAAATGAGGGATTTTTAATACCAAAGATGATAAATATTGGATGAAAAAGACCATCCCTACAATAACAACGAAATCATTTTCGTGGCTTCAGAACGAGTACCGGGACCAATGAGTAGTTCGCGTTTGCTTTTTATAAAAGAGCTTTTTGAAGACTGTAGATTTTTCAAAGCTTAAGAAATTCGTAATTAGAGTTCGAGTTAGATAATTCGTCAACGATGTTTTATCTAATTTATATTTAAAATTCGCAAATTATTCAAATCGTATTACCAAAGTAATACCTATCACTTCTTTATTTGACCAAACCAAATGTAAATGCTAATGACGTTTTCTCTTAGTTACCTGGTTGAAGCCAATCAAAATGTTTTATATAAAAATACGATGTTTCGTCAGACGGCCTACCCAAACCACAAGGTGACAGACAAGCTGAGCTCAGACAGGATAAAAACGTCGCTTTATATCAGATAATACACTGAAAATAATACACCTTGCATGTCTTAGTCTATTTAACCGTTTATCTTTTTAAAACATGCAAAGCTATGGTTCTTCTCTAATTCAATATAACTCGAGCTTAGAGGAATACAGTCTTAGTCGAACGATAAAGGACGTCAAGTAATTTGAAATGGCCAATTTACATTGAAGCTGAAGAAGTCTATTCAGGACCCAAATTGAGATAAAAAATCAACGGAGAAACTGCCCAAATCTACCCCTAGCCTAATCACTAATCATAATCTCCTTCTTACAGTAAACACCAATGCAAACCCTTTCCAGTTATATCTCGAGTAGGCCCTGTAGGAATTTTTAGATATACCGTTCATACTAACCTAGTAACACCAGGAATAAAAAGTGACGAAGAGATTACTTCTGTTTTATATCTTTTATTCCGTCGGGCATATTCACTCTAAAAAGTAGGGTTTTTTAATACAGACTCTTATTGTTGCTTGTTGCAACTATATTAACTAACAAAAATATTTCCAGGTCGTAGAGGTTCCGCTTTATTCAGTATGTTAATGAGACGTAAGAAGGATCTAATCTACAATGTAATTTGTTATAACAATAAAAATACAAAACCAAGGCTTTAGCCAGAGTTCCAGGTTGCCCTCTGGTGTTTTTCTGGAAGTGGACTTAGTGATTTGTTAAATAGTACATGGTAAGTTTTAAAATACGAATTTCATTTTGGTTAGGTAACAGAAAACTGCACGCTGAAACCTCTTATTCTTTAGCATTTTGCTCTGGCTAATTTCAGGCTGTTTTACTTTTCAAGCTAAATGCTTTATGAACTTCCAGTTCGGTATTGGAAGAGCCTTTTGTCAGTTCTATATAGTTCGATCACAATTGCATTTGTATAAATTTCGACTTTTAAAAAAGTAGGTTAGTGTAAAAAAAACTATTTCAGATTGGCAAGCAAATCCTAAGGAGTTTAGCACTGGGTAAACGGATCCCAGGTAGCATTCTCAGTCAATCAAAAACAAGACGAGCTGGCTAGCGCGTTTACTTAAAATAAGTCCTCCTAATAGTCAAAACCAGTTGCAGGTTGAAACGTCAAATTGATAGAACAATTCTCAAAAATAAGTATTATTTCTAATGAGAAAAATACATGTTGTATCAACTTTTAAATCAAAGCGAAGCTACCATTAGATGTAGGTCCTTTAAGCTAAGTCGTAAATCGTACAGGTCAATGCGTAATAATTTTAAAAAAACAGAATTGCCATGCCTTGAATAACAAATAGTACAGTTTGGTTGTGATTGCATTTTATGTTAGATGAGTTTGAATGAGCCTATCAATGAAGAGATCATAAGAGCGACTACTGACCTTATTTATGACACTTATTGAACGATTGACCTTGCCAGAATGATTAACGCCTTTCACTTGAGGCTTAAAACAAATGTCCTTGCATTACTTTTAAATACAATTCCCAACATATTACCTCTTACATACAAAATAAGAATTATGATATTGGACTAAGTCACACAAACTAAGCTATAGGGACATTAAGCAATCACAACGCAAACGTCAGGACGACAAGGTAATCAGGAATCAATCATCGCAAAGGACCGCACGAATTTGAGTTATGTAATTTTAGTAATACTTTTCGTAGAGCGTCGAGAGTGGTGTGTCCCAGCGTGACAAAGTTATAAAAAAAACCCAATAGCAATCGTCGTTTTAGCTTGCTTGATGTCCCTGATATTAATTAATATATAAAAACCTACCTCAAAGAGAGAAATTGGCCTATATCCAAAATGAAATAAATGAATGAATAAAGGATAATAAAACTACAAAATAAAGTTGTATAGTGTTCTAACTAAAAAACTTAAAATGTCTTCATAGCTTCACAAAATAATATTCGGCCTGTATGTACTCTTTTAATTGTAACACTGGAAATTCTGAACCTTTTCAAATTAAACGCTGATACAAAATAAACCGAAGTGTAGAACAAACTAAACGGGTAAAGGTATATTTATGCCGCATAGGTCTACCAGTTTTACTAAACAGTTCTCCCTGAAGATCCAGCGAGAGCCATCCCTCATCGGTCCAGTGCTACTACAGAAGGAAAAAAGTATTGTCCAACTGCAAGCACCCTTCCCACATGTAACTGACAACGGCTAAGTGCGAGAAAGGAAACCGGGTCACAAAGGCAAGCAAACTAACCGCTATACCGCCTCACAACACACTACGATGTGGTGGAATTTTCCAGAAACATGTTTTAATAAGGAAGTTTGAAATATACCAAGAAAGCCGTAATTGTTAATTTTAAAACTTAAAAACTCTTACTTTTCACGTACTTTGAATAAAGTAGAAAAGTTGTGAGAAATAGAACTTAATCACATCATACTATAATAACTGTGTAAAAATTCTACCTCTCAATGCTTTGCTCCGGCACATCGATGCTCCTAAAATACATAAAAATAGCTTTTAATTTCGACAAGAATGGTTCCAATTCAACAAAAAATAACATCTTTCTTGTGATGTAAGGTGTTAAGCACCTTAGATAACACTGGATAATTATACGGCATTCTTTAGTGTTCTGTACATTCTCATATTGTGCATAAAAATACATAGTTACATAAACCAAGGTACAAGTATATAACAATCCAGATGATCTGAAAACAAGGAAAGGGATTGGCACTAGTTGTCAAATAGAAATCCATTTCTCGACTAAAACAGCTAAATTTCTTTTTTTGAATTTCTAAATTTATGACAGACTTGCAATTTTGTTTATTAAACATACAATTATTACGTTTCAGCGAGTTGCATCATGGAAAAGCAAAGACGTAAGTATTTTAAAAACAGCAAAACGGATTTCTATTCTCTAGCTAGTCCCAGACCTATTGCTCACGGTTAGATCAGCTAGACTGCATACATCACAGGAAATATCTGTATATACTAGTTCATTAATATGTTCATTCAATCTTCAGTAATGTAATTATACTAAAACTGGACTAAGTAAGGTGTTATACTTGATCACATACACCACAATTATCATTTCATGCAATATGTTCTTTTATGTGTACAGACCATAACCACAAAAACATAAAAAAATTTCGTACCCAGAGAACTGCCTAGTAGCCACGCTGTCAAGCGATTTCCTTTTGTCATCTGTAAATAAAACCAAACCACAAAAAAACGATTAGAAAAACAAATGGAAATGAAAACAGTCAAATGTGCTTGGCATTTCAACTTCTTTAACGTATATGTAATTGATTTACACTGGAATGTGTTCGTTATAACTTCTAAATATCATTTTTAGATATAAATTAGGTACAAATGATAAGTTCGTCATTTTAACCTCACGTAAGATTGGATATAGGGCCATCTAACCAATAGGCTAGTTTTAAATTCCAGGTGTACTTAGTTCCCGACTCGAACGTAAACACCGTGAAATCGTAAAAAGTATGCGTTTATTTCGCTTAGCGCTAAACAATCATAATCTTCATCTTGCACAGATAAATTCTAAAATTCTATCTATTGTGTTAGGCTTATTTGCACCAGACCCAAATAGAAGTAGACATAGGGTAGAGCATAAATGTTCCCAGGGGTACCCGGTTGTACCAAAGTGTATTCATAATCTTTTTAAAAATTTTCCAGGGACAGGTAGAGTGAAACAATAGGTTATAAATTTTTGGTTACAACGTATTCAAAGTGTTTATCTACAATCTGGCTAGAGTAATGGCGGACTAGCCAGTTGAGAGTGTTTATTGGCTATTCGGTTAATTAAAATGTAGTTTAATGGCCAGAGTAATAGCCGACAACATCCATAATGCGATATGCGCGACGGGCACAAACTTCAAAGATTTCGACTTGAGTCGATCTTCTGTTTATTCCTTATTCTGTGTTAGCAACAGACTCTAAATGGCCGATAACTACGTTGCTGGTAAAGCAAAATAAACGATTTTCTTGGACAATCGTTTATTTTGCTTTAGAATTCAGTACCAGACCCCCAGCCAACCTTTAACGTGAAAGGTTGAATACAGAGACTGGAATGCTCACTGCTCACTGCTCACTGCTCATTGCACATTGCTCCTTACTCCAATGCTCAATGCTCAATGCCCATTGACCGCAGCGTCGCACAATTGATCAAAATCCTTGTTTTTGAAAGCAATGACAGTACAATCAGTTTCATTACTTCAAATGTTTGCTATTTACAATATAATTAACGGCGAAACATACCAGGATTACACTGTATTTATGTTAAAATTGTAAATGGTATGTGAAAGTAGTGGTTTGGGAAAAAGTGTCAAAAGTAACCAGTTTTTAAAATGAAATAAAAAAATAAATACCAAAAATGTAAGACGCCTTACCCTCTTTCAAAATATCAGGTGATGGTAACAGGTCGTTTCCATTTTCACTTGGTCTTACTATTTTTGAAAAGGAAAACAAAATTGACGTGCTCTAATGTAGTTTAATATCATTTTACTATTTATGTACTTTATAATATATGGGAATGAAACTGTATCTCATATCAACAATTTTAACGAATAAAAGCAGCATTTTTACTACAAAAAAAACGATAATGGTAAAAAATATTTTAAATATTGGGTAAATAAGACAAAACAAACGAAAATATTTTATTTCGTTGAAAAGCTATTTCAAATTAAACAACTAAGTGTAACAACATGTTTTCTTGCGTCTCTCTCAACGTAAGACACGCACACAACTAACGTTTAAAGTGCATATGAAGTGAAAATTTTTATTTTTCTTCCGTGCTTCGTTCTTCGAATAATTAAGTTTCTTTTTTGTGCTGTGAAACCATGTGATCCAGTATTTTAGACGCAATGCATTACACAAAAACTCATTATAAGTGATTTTGTTCGCCAAAAACTTACTTAAGACTTACTTTTAGGCATGTGATATCTCATTATGCAATATGTGACGTCATATGGTTGCACAGTTCAAAAAAGAAACTTAATTATTTCAAGAAAGAAAGACGGAAAAGAAAATCTGTAAAAGAAGTTACATTTCAATTTTAAATAATTTTTTGAATGAGACAATAAAAATTTACGTTTCATATACACTTTAAATAGAAAAAACGTAAGAAAAATATCAATAAAATGAAAACAAAATTTACATGTAGAAGAACTTGGGCGACGTTCTATAGCTGGTTTCTAAACAGAAAAATATTAATAAAAATTAAAACACACGAGATAACGATTAAAAGATATTTTTTGGCTCCGCTTAAATCATGCATCATCATTTAACAGAAAATAATAATATAATTTTACTCTACGTCTACACATACGTATGGATTTTAAGCATTTAAATGTGGATTTTAGCCAAATGATTACTTTAATATGTCGTTCAATATTATAATTATGACGACGACAATGACGACGACGATGACGACGACAACAACAACAGATTATAATATTCAATGTATTAAAATAGCTTGATAAAACTCACGAGTTCGTTTAGAGGGGAAATGAACCCCAGAACAAAGATGATTTTAAAAGATACCTTCTCGTGCAAAAAATAATGTCCGGCACCTTGTTTGTAGTTTAGTGTCTGATTATTGACAAATTCCCCTTTTATTCCTGTTGCTTCAATGTTTGCCCTTAGTCTCAAAAACTGGTCAGCAAATTAAAATCGTCAATCAACACAGAGTGTTCTTGTGTCTAAATCGTTCTCGTTACTTCTCACCGCTTCAACTGGCATTTTTGTCAAAACTCGACAAAAACTCCTTAGGAGCCATAAAATACTTCTTGTTTGCATGGGTGTTTATGGTGGAACTTTGTAAGCTTGACATTTTTTACCCACTGACACATATGTGTGCCCACAGTACTTGTCGTATATTTTGGATCAAAGGTAACATTGGAACGAAATTTTGTCAAAACAACTGGTGCCGGATTTTTCTACTATGTGTATCTTTTGTGTACTGATACAACTTTTAGAATCAACTTTGTTTTAGGGTTCATTCCCTTTAAATCTGTTTAAATCAATATCGGATCCTTGATATTCATTTAAACTAATTTTCATTCAATCTAATTAACGATTAGATTATGAGATCGAGATTTAACATTTAACAGAAATCAACTATCAGACATCGAGAGCGAAAAATCTAATTGTTTTAACAGAAAGACGGTTGAAAATAATATAACGAAAGATTTTATAAGAATTCACTCGTATTTTTAAAAGAAAACGTGGTAGAACACGCGGTTTGTCGCTACTCGCTATCCAACGCCAAATAAATAGCGAGTAGCGTAACCAATCAAATTGCTCAATTTGCAATAGAACACAAGTAAGTTTTTAACTGGAACACATCGATTGAGATTAAAAGCAACTGGTCTTGGCGACGATGATTTTAATTAAAAAAATTGAGGTGTTTACTAATATGTAACATTTTCCTTTCTGAACCAATTTGGTTTTCCAAATGCAATTACTTTCTTTTTAGGATTTTTTGAACTGCGCCATCTATATATTCTAAACTTCGTTGCTACTAGCTGTTACTGCTACAACGCTATAGAAATAAGGACAAACCGTAACAATCTTCTCCTTTTTCTTTCCTGTGCAAATTTCGTCAATTGCGTTGAGACAACGTTGTCTATGTACATTATACTCACACACTAGTAGACAAAACAGAAAAATATAGTGGTTAGCTGTATATGCGCTATACATAGTACAGTGTGATTGCTGACGTAATTTCTGATTTCAAAGCTAAGAAACAAGGAATAGGTAAACAAGAATCCCAACATACGGTACAAATTTTCGTTTTGTTACCGTCAATTTATTCTTACTTACATTTTAAAATTCTTTTGTGTACAAGATCAGAAGTCGTTATAATCTAGTGAATATAATCCTGACGGTGCTTTTAGTATCCTATTGATTTTCACAGATTACTTGTGCAGGAAAACCCCCACCAGGAATGAGTTCAAAACAATCCCTCATCTTGGCCGTGGTGGTAACCAAACTTTATAAATTTACTGGGACTAAACTCTGACGATTGTACTCGCCAAAGCAAAAATCCCGGGCGGGAATGAATCAACCAACAACAGTGAAGCACGAAATAATCGGGGAAAACCTCAAAAATCCAAGATCACACTTCGACACCCGTCAAATTTAATGTACAGATTGTGTAAATTAAATATATGCGTTATGATAAAAAGAAGCACAACCTGCTAACATATAACAGTCTTGTATGTATATTAGATCGTCCACAGTTTACAAAGTATACATTTTTGTAAGAGTACCTTGACACTGGTAACCTTGATGTCCAATTCCCCAAATCAGCTGACGACAAAGATTGCAGTAAGTTGTACTTGAATATGCAATAGCATGAAATGTATGCTGCATTATTACCTTAGGAAAAAATAATAAAAATCCTAAATATAGTAAATATAAATAATTATGCATGGAACATCAAAAAACCTATAGAAGTAGTAAAATCGGGCACAAGGAAAAAAAATGTTGACAATTTAAAAATCACATAATACGGCTTTTGGCAAATTTAAGACTGCAATAAAGTGATGTGTTTTTCACACCAAAATTAAAGGAATAACTGTTGTTGTTACACGTTTAAAAATGCCGACAAGAATTAGTTTATGGACAATGAAATTAATATGAATAGCGTACATAACAATTTATCACGCCTGATAATAAAAAATATGCTTCACCTTCTTCTTATCTTTTTTAGCGCTCCGAAGAAAACTCGAAGAAACTTCTTTATGCATAAATGTTTTACATTTCTCTAAAACGTGCGTACTTGGAGTACCGGCCTAAAATAAAAATTTCTTAATAAAAAGACTAGCTTTAATTGAATTAGTGTTCTTTAACACTATATTATATATTTCATGCCATATTCATACCTTGTACACAATCCCCACTTGTTTCATGAACGTGGCAATGGCACAGGCTAATGCCTCACTAAAAAAATTGTGGAAATTAACAAAGGTAAATACATTGATATATAATAAAGACCATTTAAATAATAATAAAATAGGTTGGCTAGATCATTCCTTAGTTAAAGGACATTAAAAACTTTAAGGAAAGCTATTCTACAGTTTCATGACTTCTGTCTTTAAGACAATAAGAGAATATATTTCCTAATGTCCTTTAAGACACTCATTCTTTCGACAAACCATAATTGTTCTATAGTGTGTTTCGTAAGAACAGAACATGATCAATAAAAATACTATTAAGCTATAAAAAGCTACCAAGAGAGAAAATATACAGCTACATGACGGCAATGCTTCCAAGAAAACCCTGCAGTACTGTAGCGTGCCACACGAAATCCTTACCTTCTAAAAATTTGTCCCCAAATGCCAACAATATCTCTAGACGCCTCGAAATTTTTAGTGTAAGTTTCGACTTCGCTTCTACAAAACGAAGAACGACAACTACATGTATTACAAATGCCAAAGTATGGAAATGAATTATAATCGTGGTAATGATATACAAACAGTTAAAAAATGTTATGACCAAATTGACGCTATTCAACTATTTATGTTATTTACAAGTGTGGAACCACTTGTGACTGCTCACACGCTTCTACAAATTTCACCTCCCCCGTCGACTTTCGTCAAATTAGCTTCCCCCTTTTTTAAACTCCTGGCTATATCCCTAGTTACAAATATAATGCGTTAAACCGGCTTAAAACGTATAAAAAATAAGTACATTGTAGAACACATGTCTATTCAAGCGCAAATTCACCAAGTAGAAAAGCTTTGCAGTCTAAAATCACTCATCTATACTCACCAAAAACATATTAGTTTAATTTATGGTTCAAAATATTCTAAAATTATTCCCCCGTTCACATAAAATAAGACATTCTCTTATTTCTAACGCTAAAGTAACAAAACAAGGGAGTTTGTAAAGCCTTACACTAAAGCATCCAAATGAGGCAACAATGTTTGTTCAACAACTGTTATTTCTTTGTTCCTGTCCATGTTATCATCTACAGAAAAACAGATATGGTATATCAAAAAGCATAAAACGGACACTTTTCCTTAAACAATTTTATTGTTAGCAGCTTCTATATTGTGGTTTCTTTTAGTTTTGCTACGCTGAGCAAATATGTTTAGTTCTATATTGTGGTTTCTTTTAGTTCTGCTACGCTGAGCAAATATGTTTAGTTAGATTGATCTAACTGTGAGGAAAAGGCGTGGAACTAGCAAGAGAATAGAGATCCATTTTGCTGTTTTTAATCACTTTTATCTTTTTGTGGATGAAACTTGCTGAAACTTAGTAATGTTTACTAAACAAAATTATAAGTTTATCATAAATTTCGGAAAGAAGTAAAGTATATTGCAAGAACATCATCTGGGAAAATATACCTCATACGTTTGTAATATCCTTATAATGCAAGGGCGGATCAACGGCTACTTGAACGAGGGGGGGTGCAAATTTTGCAGGGGGGTGCATTGGAAAACGATCGAAGACTGTATCACCGCAGCAGCACAATCCCAGCCCATGTAATCAAATATTTAGTACTTATTATTAGTATTAATCCTTGATTCAGTTTGGTATTTGTTAGTCTTATGCTCAAATGTCCTGTGACCTGCTGCATGGTTACATTGCAGACAGTCTAAAGTGTTAAATTACTGATC
>JAOBAZ010119996.1:0-11243 GCA_026546875.1 Pteroeides caledonicum | reverse complement strand
TATTCTGCATTCGTATATCACCACCAAAGAATACCACAATAATTTGTAAAAACGAGTGACATGCCAAATATTTACTTTTAATTTCGAGTGTTAGCAAAAACCAGGTAGATTGACGAAAATATTTATTGCACTCAACAACAAACGTATTTTTGTACTTTGTTTTGTAAAATACAAATTTTCATCGAGATAAAACATCAGCATCAAATCTAAGCTTGTATGCTCTGGCATACGAGCCTCGGTTTATATTTAACGCTGTGCTTTGTAAACATCCTTCCTAAACCAAACTATACGAGCGAGGGGAGATTTGTATTTCGACAACGGTGTTACGTTTCTTTAAACCCAATACAGGTGTCTTCTCTGTGGTAGCTTTTTATGTCAGGTTTCTAAAAATCGGTTTAGCTCTACGACATGAGAGCCGCCACTTATGAAAAACATCTGTAATGCTAATGAAGATTTATGACGAATTACTGTATTTGGAGTGGTTGAGAACATTAACTGTAACGCAATAAAATTACTGATTTTATCTGTCATAATCCCTAAATTTATATGTACGATAATGAATAGAAATGCCAACAAAGACTTACAACAGTGTCAGTGAGTGATATTTTAAAATTTTTGCGAAATGTTCGAGCCAATAGGGTAGGGAAATTTGGTACTTAGACGCCTTGACGAATAAACTTTTTTGGTGTTAACCCAGCTAAAATATTAATCGTAATACTTGGTAAAAAATTAAATGGGTATATTTTCACTGCTGGCAGAATGCGAATGGGTATATTAACACTCCTGGTAGAAGCTTTACCTTTAGCAACAAAATTGCTGGTATTAGCCAGCGTAAAATGCTAAAGTAAAAGTCTTTAACGGTACTAAAAGAGTTAAACAGATGGGTTTAACCCCTTGAGTATAGAGGTCTCTAGTTGACGATTAAAATCGTCTGGCGTTAGTCAGAGTAAAATACCAAACGATTTTAACAGTACTGAAGTGAACGGAATCAATTAACCAGATATATTTTACACGTTGGCAAGACTAAGGCTGAGACGTCGAACTTCTCATGGCCGAGTCTAACGTTAATGAGCAAACTTTTTTGTTTTAGTTCATTTGCATTAGCTTCGGCGCATGATCCAGGCCTAATACACAATTTCATAACCGTCTAAATTTGTCGATGATAAACAAAATCGCTTGGTGTTTTATAGTAAGTCGACAATTTTTACCAAAGGATTAACCAGATAGGTATTAAAATGCGGTTATTACTTGTTCTCTTCCGTCGACAAAGAACATGCTAAGTTCAACTATTGTCACCAAAGAATTAAATAATTAGTTAAAAGATTTCATATCTCCAACTTAAGCAGCAATCTTATCTTGGTCAACGGCAGTGAAATATTTCTTTATAATCTGCTACTTACAAATGTCAATCAGTTAAACTCTAGTACTGTTAATGACATACTGAATCTAATAATTTTCAAGAATTATCCAACATTAATAAATCTCTATAGTAAAGTTAGACAGCGTATTCAGGGCAATCGGTATGATAAGATTATGTATTAGTAAAGTATCCAAGTGTTTTCATCGTTTTTACTTGTTTCACCGACTAAAAAGTAATTACGACAGTGTAGAATATTCAATAACGTTCATGTAATCTTGTAAATATAGTGCTGTGCTGTGCTGTGCTGTGCTGTGCCGTGCCCTGTCCTGCTCTGTTCTCCTCTGCTCAGCTTTGCCCTTCCCTGCCCTGCCCTGCTCTGCTCTGCTCTGCTCTGCTGCAAAGTTACACTCTCGTAGTTACGTCAATACCATATTTTTTAAATTGCATTAACTTTTTTCACTTATTTATTTTTGTTGCAATTGCTTTGTAGCGGTTCATGCTGGTTTATTTCTTGTTTTCAACCAAAACTGTATCGTAAACTTACCGTTGACCTTAACCAAATATTTTCTTGCATAGTGTCTAAAATGTAAATTAACATTTAATTGATAGCTGTTAACCTATTCCAAAGAAATCTTTTTCGTTATCAACCACGTCAGCTGTGGCCTTCAGGCAGTTGTCCGTCCTGGCTTGATAAATTGTCCAGGCGCGTCGGTCGTTTTCCGTCTACTTTGTGATACATTCACGGGCCTTTTTCAAATAACATTTACGGATCTACCTTTCAATCAACTTACAAATGGCGTTTACTTTAAAGAATTAATAAAAGAGGCTGCAGCTAAAGATAAAATGAAAAAAATTAGTTTTTAAAGGTATCCATGCTTTGCATTACATATATTTGTGTAATTTGTTGCACGGGTCTTCCGTTAACCCTCGCCTTAACGGCATCATTTCACGGTAAATAAATCGTCGGTCATTAGAAATATAGATACATGTAAGACTTGCAAGAACCGTTGGTAAAGAAAGCTTGTGCGTTGACTTATCTTTCTAAGGATCTAAGCAGACATGTTCATGGGATTGGGAAGTATGCCAAATGTTTCATTCTTTTTGAAACATACATAAGCTGGCATACAAAAGATAATGTTCAAATCGACGGTATATTTATGCACTTACGAATGGAATGCTTTTTGTCCATCAAAGGGAAGGAGTGTTCTTAGTTATTAAGAAAAAAAGTGCTTTTTTCAACAAGTCGTCTACCCATACATATTCTGGGCCAGTGGCTGAGTACAGTTAGAAATTGAACTAGGAAAAGACAAACGTTAAGCATTCTGGCAAGTTCTTAAGCCACCCTATAATTAATTAATTAAGCAACGTATCATGTTTTTTTTACCAAAAATTTTACATTTCTCCTTAAATTTTATTTTTTGGCTATTTTTATATTTCTCAGTTATTTATAAAGTGAAGTTATATCTGTTCAATCTTGAACATTAACTTTGATATAAGTAGAGATAACGTCAATCTCAAAATTGCTACTTGCTTTTAAAAAGGTTCCCACGGTATAACTGCATGAGCGGTAAAGAACAAGGGCGGGTAATAGCCAACCTCTTTATTTTAATCAGTATCATTCACAAAAAGGTTTTACTTGTCTCATTGTCTGCCGGAATGAATTGTAAATGTCCTTTGAAGTTTTCATGAACCTTGTCTATGTTAAGCCGTGCGGAATATAATCATGTGATTAGTTTATGTATGCCCATTGGCCTTTAATCAAGATCAATTTTAGAACTTATAACGCTATACACCATGGCCATATTCCAAAATGGCTGCAATTTAATTATTCTTTTATATGCATCTAAATTAGCCCCCTTGCCTCGTTTCTGAGTCTGCAATTCCTGCTCCCAAATGAGGCTAGGGGCCTAAGTTAGATGCACATAAAAGGATAATTAAATGGAAGTCATTTTGGAATATGGTGAATAGTTGTTGCTTTTTGACCCAACTGTCTTGCTTGTTCTGTGGAGTTAATGGTTTACATATTGTTATGTTATCCAGCCTTTTTGATGTTATGAATATTACAAGAAGAAACAAAACAAATACACTTGTTTGATGACATATTCATGACATATGCTTCTCCGTGACATATGCCTCGTCATATAGTAAAATAGATCCTCATCATATAGTCACAATCAACCACTGTTAAAAGCTAACCAGATAACTTTTTGTACTATGTATTTTTACATTCAGTGAACTGTGAATAAACTCCACAATCCATATCAATCAGCATGATGTAATTGACGATTGTAGCATTCATATGAAAATCAGGCTTAAACAACGGCGACGGAAAAATAGGGACCTGAACGTAAAATGAGGGACAAAATGTCATAATAGCAGCAAAAAGATTATTATTGATCCTAAGAAATTTCTGTATGACGTGTTTTGCCGTTTACAACTCCATTGAGAGGAACTGAGAGCACTTTAACGTTTCGGAAAAACGATAAAGTCAAATAATATAAGGTCGTTGTTTGTAAACAGCTCCAACAATTTTAAAAATGTCGCTATGTACTTTTTAAGATAATTACAAGTCAAGTTTTAACTCTAAAATTTGCACAAGTAACACTTTAATCGTGTTCTTTTGGTAAATACGCACAAATATTTTCTACGTCTTCCGAAATCCCTTTATTATCGGTTACGCTCCCCAATCTTTTAGGTCGTCTGTGACATTTAACACTGGTTTTAACACTGTTGCAGGTAGAGGAGAAGTCGGCTATTGCCCTGGATGGAATTTGAACCCACGGCTTGGGTATTTTAAAAATACCACAGTACCACAAAAACTCCACTAAATAACTACGTTAAGGCGTGGTTTTCTTGCTGGTGTTGTGGTAACACATTGGACTAGAAAACCGAGGCTCTGGGTTCGAATCCCATCTTATAGAGTACTAAATTTTCTCTGTCTCTAATACAATCCTTAGATACATAGACATTTGGTATTAATTATATTATAATAAATATACATATATATTGTCTTTTATTCACTTTGAAGTTGGTTCTTAAAATACGTGCTGATTATCGCTCCCGGAAGAGATATTTGTTAAGCTTTGTTTAGGTACGCCGTACTACTACGACCCTGTATTTCAATCACGGGAAACACTTACATTGTATAAGAACTCTTCTTGATCACTAACACAATTAAACAGAACTGTTATCAATGGTTCTGGTCAGGCAGTACGAATAACAAAATCAAACAATGACATTTTAGTAAACTACCAAATGTGTACTAGACGTGTTGCTGACATTTTAAGCTTTTTTGGAACATAGCAAAATTATTTACATATAAGCAGTTTCATTTTGAACCTTAAGAATATTGATATATGAACTTATAGTATAACTTTTTGTTAACTTGCTGAGCTTGTCTGGGGTCTGAGTTATGCTGCACCGTGATATGTAGTGCTGTGACCTGCTGTGACGTGTCGTAGCGGCTGATACGTGCTGGGACCTGCCGTGACATGCCGCGCTGTGCTGAGTTGAGACTGGGTCATGCTATAGTCGTGGTGGGTCGTACTGTGGCGCTATGGGCCGTGGGGTGTTCAGCTGTGCTTTGGCGTTTCCCTGCTGTGCTTTAGTTTGTTTTTCTCTGGCGTGTTCTTCTGTGCTCTGCTGTACTCCAAGGATCTGCTGTGCTAGCTCTGCTCTGCTGTGTCAGCTCTGCTGCTTTCTACTCTGTACTCCTGTGTCCGTCTTGTCTACTACCAAGCTCCAACATGTCTCAGAATTTCAATTTTAAAGAACAATCACTTTCTTACCAGTTTGCTGTTTCATTAGTTAAGCTCAACCGTTTTGTAACATTCTTTAAAAGGGGGACATCAAGGCAGAAATGGAGTGTAATACCCTTCTGATGTGTTAGATTGTATGGTAATTGGAGGTATATAGCGGTTTTCAGTGAACATGCCAACGATTCTAAAAATTAGAAATATTTAGAATTATACATCTCATAGAGGTGTAATTGTAGTCTGAATTATGCTTGTTAGTAAGCCTACAAATTTTGTTGCTACTACAGTCTGTTCATTTGATCCAAGTTGTTAAAACATGCTGAACTGAAAAATGATGTGTTAAGGCAAAAAATGTCCGATTAAGCTACCGTTCTCTGACCACTTGCTCTGTGACAGTTTTGCTGAATGTTTTTATTTTTGTTTTTGGTAAAGTCATCTTGCCTTGTTTTATGGTGACAAACTACAGTCCAACTGAAAATGATAACATCACATCGATGAGGTTTGAAATTCTTCGCAATTTGGACACGGTAAACACTTAGCGAAGTATGTCTTGCATTCAGGATATGGGAAGAGTTGACGTAATTACAGTTTCAATGATTATTATAATTAATAATCGAAAATATTTATATTTCAATCGACATTCTACTTTTTGGATGTAATAGTTAATATTCCCTGATGCTATTTATCAAAGGAACAAATTAGGATGTTTGGATGCGAATGGCGACTATGCAAGAGTCTCACGGAACACTTTTTCTGTATGCATACATAAACCAATCTATTTTTTTCTTTCATAGTTTTAATTATGATATGAAAACAACAATTAGCCAATACAATTTGAATTCCTGTTATGCTGATCTTGAGAGCATGCCAACAGGGAGTCAAAGAGAAAGGCGTATGCTTAAAACAGGAAACGACAAACGTTCGTAAAAACAAACATAGTACATCTCAACTACAGAGAAATTCAGATTTCAAATTGGTGACTTTGTATGTTTGTAAATGTATTATATAGCATAATGAATTAAAAGTTTTGTTAATTTATTTTTTAGCAGATAATAAAATATACCTTTGCCCCGTGAAGAGAAAAATTCTAGCCAAAGAGTTAGTTATATAGCAACCTTTTAAATGTTGAGACATAAGTTGTCATTTTTCTCTGGTTCATATTAGTCATGATCTATCCACAGTCTTCCCACTTTGTTCGGAGATTTGTTCACTACAAACATTACATACGACCTATTGCATAAAGAAGCTACGACAAGGCAGGAATAATTTTTAACGTGAAAGTTTACCACGAGTCTCAAGAACAAGTACCAAAATTGTAAGAAATAAAGAAGATATTGAATCAAAACAAAACTGGAGAAAAATAAATTATTTTAATAATAAGCGAGTTCAGAATTCCGGTTGCGCATCTAAATGACGCGTTCTGCGTCGGGATAAAAATTTCCATTTGAATAGAATGTATTGAGATTGAAATTGTTATCCCGACGCAGAACGCGTAATTTGGGTGCGCAATTGCAATTCCGAACTGACAGTGGGCAAAAGGACTGGGACTAGCAACGAAATAGAAATCCATTTTCTTACTTTCAATCACTTATCACACCCTGGTTGTTTTGTGAAATTGTTTGAAATTTTGTGTCTGAGTTTTGTACAGGTAATATAGAAATTTGAAATAGAAATTTAATACAGTTAATGAGATATACCAAATATGTGGATAACTGTACGGAATAAATAATTAAAATTAATTGTTGTTGCTTGTGGATTTTTAACAAGCTCGCACTTCATACGAGGAGGTAGAAAATGCTAGCACGTGTGCCAAAGAGATTCATACTGTGCTTGTTACAAAATAGATCAAACCAGTGAAGTGACCTAAAAATTTGGTGATAATAATGGTAATAGTAATAATTAATAATAATAATAATAATGATAATAATAATAATAATAATACCCAATGTACTGTCAATCTCATTCACCTCTATCAGACTAGGCTTCTGGTGGAGTTTTTTTTGTATAGTTTCCAATTGTAAAAATAATGGTGAATTTATGAGAATTGATTTATGAATATTTGGCTTTCATAAAACAATGAACGTCACAAATGGTCTGCTAGAAATGTTAGTGATCAAGAAAATTACTATAATTTGACATATTTGAAGTAGACGACAGATATTTTTAATGTAGACATGTTTCGACCTAAGAAGTATGCCATCTGCAGTACCAGCGAGGATATATTGATTTACATCCTTACAGACTCATGGTCGGATGCAGCACTAGTGCACCTAATTTGCACATCACTGCTTAGCCAATCAAAATTTTATTTTGACCAACTTGTTTTGTTATGCAAACTAGGTGCACTAGTGCTGGATCGGGCTTGTACCAAAGATGGCATACTGATTATGTCGAAACATGTGTACTTCAAAATTGCTTATCGTCTACTTCAAATGTGTGGTTGTTCTCTTGCTCTCTCGAAATTACGGTAATACAATTGCGTTAGTTTAATTTTCTCGCTGCAGTTACTTTGGCAATGATTTTGGTTATTAACCAATGGTTTTATGACTTCCATAAATAAAAGGGCCCAATAATGTTCTTGAAGAAGGTTCGAGATCAACAAAATTGATACAGTTTTATTAGTATAATTTTGTTGCTGATTATACTCTGTAGGTACACACATAAAAATCTCACAGTCTTTTTTTAGCTAACAAATTAGAACATGTAGGAGCTGACCAGCTTGAAGAGGATTGTTAGCAGACCTGTTCATTGCTATTGAAACAGTACTTCTTCTTCTTTGAATAAACAGCATTGTTTATCCTGTTAGAAGAGTACCGTTAATGAACAACATTGTTTATACATGATATAACATGTATATATTTGAACATGATGAACTAGCAATGTTGAACAGGGTTTTTACAACTTTTTATGAACATGATTGTTTCAACAGGTATTTTTTTGTATGAATATAACATGTACGAACAACACTGTTGATTCAACATGCCTGTTCTAGCATGTTGTAACATGCTAGAACAGTGTTGTTGTTTTAATAACAAGCCATGTTGTGCTATGTTCAACAGTCTTGTTCAAGGTTTGAGATTTTCACCATTTACTTATTTTCAAGTCAATATACCAACTAGCTGGAATCTCTAAAATGACTTACACTGCACTTACCAACGAAAAAAAAACAAGACAAGTATATACATTTTGAAATTCTTTTGTTGCAAAATTATATCACACTGCATACTCACTTTTACTCAAATTTTCGAAAACCCTATACCTGAATGACATTTCCAAAATGGCAATTTGGAGAAGTCCTCAATTGGGGTTGCATCCTACCCCACACTAGCCCTCAGGCCATTCTTGCGAAACATTCCATACATATACCATGAAATATGGTATATTGTTGGTTTGACAACAACAACAACTACAATGCTGTCCTTTAGATAGAAATTAACATAATTCCACTATTTATGCAGATTATATTACTACAATTCAACACATGAATTAAATGCGGATTACATAGTCATAAGTCATGCAATCCAAGAAATACTACATATTTGCCATTTTGTTGATCACATATGGGAGTCACTCCTCAATACATTTGATACATATGTGTAGCATTTGTCGGTCTTGTGCCTGTATAGCCTTATATCTCGTACCTGTCAGTGGATCGACATCCCGGAGATACAAGTTCAATTTTCGCTTTAGCGAATACGTTTTCCGTATGGCTTAAAACCGTGCTGAAAACCATGCATATGATATTTTCTCTTCCATGTACCACCGATCCGTGGAGCAACCAATACATTTGGGTTACCTGCTATCTCTGCTGTCGTTGAACAAGAAACCTGAGCCATACCTCCAGTCTTTAATTTTTGTGAAATTTCGAAATTTCAGAATGTACCAGTTTTAATGGCGTGCATAAATTTACGAAGCAAGGATGGTAAGGTATAGTTCAATAAGCTTTGAGCAATTTAATGTTGTTCTGCCAAAAAATGAAAGTGTGTTTGTGTCATTCTCGTAAAGCACAATATAACAAGGCTTGTCCGACTCAGATCAATTCTAAAGTGGAGCATGAATGTCGCAGTCCGGTACAGTTTACCATAAAACCTACAGTCTGTAATTCAAAAACGTGGTCGATATAACATTTAAAGGGCGATGATAAAAAAGTTGAAATGTATTCATTTGGTTTTTCCTGCACAGGGAAAATTTATGGCATCGAAAAACAGAATGCAACAAAAGTATATTAACTGACCAAAACAATAAGTGATGTCGATGGTTATTTGTTCTTTTATTGAGAGCGATGATTGGCTAAGAGAGCCGACTACATAAACGACTTTAATTTTACATGTAGCTATGTGTTTTATATTGCAAACTAACCAATAAAAATAGGTAAAGCGGTCACATAAGTTTTAGGAACAGGAGCAGGATCTTACAAACTGGGTTTAAGGAAAGACGATTAATTAGAATTTCGATTCGTGTTTCTCCTCGTCTTGACCGATGTGACTAAGTAAATAAATCACAAAAGTATCATGTTGTTGTTAACTCCACTGCATGTTTAAACATTTCCATAGTGGTTGCGAGAAAATTATATAATAAATAAATACTGAAGGTCGATAGCTGAAAAAAGAGATAACTAGAGCATTGCCCTTCCTATGACCATTAAAATCGTCCGGAGTAAACGTTTTTAACCACAGGGAGTGAATAAACAAGACACTTTTAAACAGTTCACGCCAAACCTCTCTTAAATAAAATTGCCTGGCGATAGCAGCAGAGAAAATGGTAAGATAAGTAAAATAATAAAAATAATAAAGTTCTCTTGACAAAGAAATCGCTTGAAATTTTTACATTGGGTATTACCTAATATGCGTTGTTGACTGAAAACGTTTTTTCTTCAGAAGCATTTTGCTTAATTGTGTTGGACAAAGTACACATCGCGCCCCGCAAAATGACCGAGTTAAAGCACTCTACTCGTGAGTAAATCACTTTATTGCATTCGCGAAAAAGAGATGAACACCGGAGAAAAAATCGCGCGTGTGAATTGCTTGTACGTTTCTGCAGATTGACGTACGTAACTGTCAGATTTGCTTCGAAAGAACGGAAAAGATTGCCCAACCACTTCCGGAGCTTTGCTGGTGGTTTCGTAATGACTTTTTATAACGATAATTCCAAAAAAGGCAGTTTTACCACAAGGGCCTCCTAAGTGTCATTTTCTTTAAAATCCATTTTTTAAGGCCGCATTCAATTGGTTTTCCCAAGAAACGCACACAAATTCAATAAACTTTTGTCACGAGCTATAGTTTTAAAAAAATGTTCACAGAATGCGTTTGCGTGATTCTTTTGCCCAGTGCAGAGCTTTAACAATTGTCATTCCAAGGTTAAATAAACTCATTGTTGTCAACCCCTTGCTTAAACGAAAAAGCGTCTTTTTCCCTTTTTAGCAATATGGTGAATTTAATAGACGTTTGGCGAGAAGAGTGTAGGAAGACTTTCCTGAAATTATGATGTCATAAAACGGAAAATTTTATACTTGAAGACGTGCATCGTTTATGGTTTTTCGCGGGTCAAGAGTTTTGCTCGGTTACGTCGTTTTATTACCGAACATTCCACGTTTATCGCATTCAGCTGATTTGGTTTTACGAGTGTTGACTAACCGTCCTATTAATAGAGGCGGGTTTCTGAGCTCTTAGCCACTTAAACATTTCAATAATTGTTGACAGTATATAAATGGCAGTAAATGACTTTTACAGGCACCCTGCATCTCCACTGATTTGCCTGTTTGTGGGCAAGCAGTCAATCGTGACTTGCTATTGTGCTTGACGTTAAAGAGGTGTACGAAATATTTCGCAGGCAAACTCGAACAATAACTATACGAATAGTAGGGCTGTAGGCAAAAGACGAGATGAGTCGATTAATTTTGAGTCGAATTTACCTGGTTTTCTTTGTTTACAACGTTGGACTAAATGGATTTGGCGTGCGAAGGTGAGTTTAACGTAACTTGTAGTTTAATGTATACATTTAATCACGGACTTCATAGTAACAGTTGTATACATCTATTAAACTTGGCCCACAGGTGTCTCGCGTTGTGAACGCGTCGTACTGTTGTGTGTATATGTATACGTATACTGATATGTATATGTGTAGGGTAT